>JAVIAB010000107.1:10698906-10978256 GCA_032433765.1 Megaustenia siamemsis | reverse complement strand
GGTAACAATGATTGTGGAGGATAGATAGAAAGGTAACAATGATTATGGAGGATAGATAGAAAGGTAACAATGATTGTGGAGGATAGATAGAAAAGGATAAACAATGATTATGGAGGATAGATAGAAAGGTAACAATGATTGTGGAGGATAGATAGAAAGATATGGAACAATGATTTGTGGAGGATAAATAGAAAGGTAACAATGATTATGGAGGATAGATAGAAAGGTAACAATGATTATGGAGGATAGATAGAAAGGTAACAATGATTGTGGAGGATAGATAGAAAGGTAACAATGATTGTGGAGGATAAATAGAAGGTAAACAATGATTATGGAGGATAGATAGAAAGGTAACAATGATTATGGAGGATAGATAGAAAGGTAACAATGATTGTGGAGGATAGATAGAAAGGTAACAATGATTATGGAGGATAGATAGAAAGGTAACAATGATTGTGGAGGATAGATAGAAAGGTAACAATGATTGTGGAGGATAAATAGAAAGGTAACAATGATTATGGAGGATAGATAGAAAGGTAACAATGATTATGGAGGATAGATAGAAAGGTACCAAGGGATGTGGAGGATAAATAGAAAGGTAACAATGATTATGGAGGATAGATAGAAATGATTAACAATGATTGTGGAGGAATAGATAGAAAAGGTAACAATGATTGTGGAGGATAGATAAATAGGAAATAGTAAACAATGATTATGGAGGATAGATAGAAAGGTAACAATGATTGTGGAGGATAAATAGAAAAGGTAACAATGATTATGGAGGATAGATAGAAAATGTACCAATGATTGTGGAGGATAGATAGGAAATGTAGAAAGGTAACCTATGATTATGGGGAATATGCAGAGATAGGGAAAGAGTAAGCAGTTGTTGGGGATTCGTGTATGTATATTTAGGAGTTTGTGACGATGATAAAGTTTTCTTCTCATTTCAAACACGTATTTCAAATCCTATGTGTTGGTATTTTGTATTCCTAATCTGAGAATAGATGAGATTGACTGGCTAGTCCTATTTAGTAATAAAACATAGATCCAGTATTGAAGTAGAACTACTAAAAGAATTTGACTTTCGAAAGTAGAAAAGAAGGGGCCGCGAAGGTAACATTTTAAAAAAAAAAGTACAAGTTTGTACTAAACTTTTCCCAATGAAATGTTAACCAGTTGGGCTGAAGGCGCCCACCTTGGCAGTAAGTGATCAGTAAATCATCTGATTGTGAACCACAACTGATCAAGACCCTGCACCACCTCCGCATGATGGGCTTGGAAGTAGACTAAACAGTCTGGCCAGACGAATAGGGATTCTTCTTCTTCAGTGATCCCCTATTGCTATGCAGTTAGACATTTAGAACAGCGTGGGTCACAAATAAGACTGTGTTTGAGGTCTTCACCAGTTCCCCCTTACTTGTCTGTGGGCCATATTTGTGTTCTTAGAGTGTTGAGAGTGCTGCAGTCCTGTAGTGTGTGCTCTAGAGTTTGTATGGATGCTCCGCAGTCACATGTTGCAAAGTCACCGAGTTATATCTTGTGTAGGTGTGTTCTGAGGCCACAGTAGGGTAGGGATTGAAGAGGGAAAGCGCAAACCAGATGTCAGAAATGTCATGTTTAACTCTTTCAGGACCAGAACAGGAAACAGGAATTTTCAGATTTGGACCAGGTTAATTTTCCTGTTTCCAGAAATGTTACCATATACCTTTTTCATTTGACTACTTCACACAATAATTTAGATAAATGTGGCATGTGTTATACATCATCAGAAAGGGAAATGGATACAGAAAATGAAAATAGCAATATATTTATGATATGTGATTATTTAAAGGAATAAAATTTTTTTAAAATATAAAATATTCAAGGTAGATAATTTTTAATTTAAAATATTGTAATTCACTTACCCTTTTCCATGTTTATATGTGCTGCTATCCATTTGTCTTGAAATATTACACAACATAATCCAAATTCCTCCAAAATACAGTTTGTTTGATTAATTTATGTCCACAAATAACGAAATTATGTACATTTTTGTAAATGATCTCAGAATGAAAAATATTATAAATTTATGTGACATCATAACAATATTATTTACAAATCAAGTTTATTATTTTTATTTACACAACTGGACTTGTTTTGTGTGATATGTCCCTAAAGTACCAGTTTCGTTATCAGAATAACTACCACTCGATTCCTCTGAGACACTGATAGTGCTGTAATAGAAGGCATCCACTTGCTAAACATAAGCCAGATCGTCTTACCTTTTTATCATAACTTTTACCAACAAAATTATTGTCCGAGTCTAAATACTATGAATACTCTATTTCTGAGTCACACAATAACAAGGTTTCGAACATAGATCTAGCTTGTTCTGCTAAATATCTATATTGTTTTGGTCGACTGCAAGAAGTATCAACAGTGGGCGTGGCCATTATGTGACAAAAATTTGATAAATAAACAATGAATATAAATTAAAAATTTTCCAACGCTCGAAACTTCGACCATGCCGGTATAAACAGAAAGATCAAGCGAGAGAACTCTCCTACTTCCGGAAATCAAGTATTGGTTGAAATAAAATTGAAAAACAGTGAAAACGAATCAAATATTCAGCTACACCTGAAATAACCGACGTGTCGGTGGGTGGTTAGAGCTGATCAATTTCATAGAACCGAGGTGTCGGATAATAGTCTGGAAAGAGTTAAGTATGTGTTGGGAACAGGGATAAAGACACCATAGCATGCTGTAAACAATATGACAAGACATGTCCATCATTTAAAGGAACAATTACAATGAGGAATAGTCTCCTTGACTTTATTTCTTAGCTGCCATGATACTTAAAGATTACAGTGAGGAGTGGTCTTCTGATTTGGCCATGGTAATTACAATAGTTTTGTCAGGAACTATGTATTTGTTGCTGCAAGACATTTTATGGACTGTCTTTTGACCACGATTCACATCCATGAAGTGGGGTAGACTGGGTGGTCTAGAGATAAGATGTCGGCTTATGGACAAGAGGGTCTCAGGTTCAACTCCCACCACAGGTGGTTTTTGGGGGAGGGTGAGGGGGGATAAAATCTGTGATTTCTTCATGGCTTTACCTCGTACTGGTCTCTCGAGTAGTGAGATCTGATGTCTAGCCCTCTCTCGGACAACAGCGAAAAAATAGGAGGTCCCGTGTGCATTCTGTGCATATTAAAGAACTCTTGGCATTTGGAGATTCAAAAGAGTAGACCAAAAATGACCTATGCCCGGGCAAAATTAATAAGAAAAAAAATCTACCCAAAACGTTAAAACTCTTGACGATAAAGATATGAGAGTACTTCCGAGGTTGGAGAATATCTGCCTGTATGGTGGGGGGACACCTATGCACACAGCTGCTGGAGTGAAAAATAGGAAAAAGCAATATTCACGTAAAATTTAGTCCCTTGGGACTATGTTAGAGATACAAAGCTGGTGTACGCAAACAAACAAAAACATTCACGAAGCAACATATAGTTCCATATAGCCACTGTAAGAAATGCTAAGATAAATGCATGATTAAAACTAATCTTTATTTTGTTGTCCAGTCTACATTTACTTATGTCTTTATCTTTGTAAACAGGGTGTGGATCCATCTATACGAAGTGATGTCTGGAAGTTCCTGCTTGGATTCTACGACTGGGAGACCACATCTATTCTTAGACAAGACCAAAGGAAAAGAAAAGTGTAAGTAATAAGAAGGTCATCCCACTTTGGTGGTGAGGACTGGGTGGTCTAGAGATAAGGTGTCAACCTTGACAAGAAGGTCTGGGTTTGATTCCCACCATAGGCAATTTAAAAGAAAAAAATGGAATCTGTGGATTTATCTTCCCCTGGTCTTTGGATAGTGAGATCCGATTTCTAGTCCTCACGAAAAATGGCAAAAAAAATAGCATGTCCCATGTGCAGATTGCACATGTTAGAAAACCCTTGGCAGTTAGAAATTACAAAGAGTAGACCAAAAATGGTCGCTACCTGAGAAAAGTTAATAAGGAAAAAATCTACCCAAAATCAGAGGTACTTTCATTTTCTTTTTTTCACTGAAAGTTATGATGCCCTTGGGCAGATTTTTTCTATCAATTATGCCCAGGCAATGACCATTTTTGACTACTCTTTTCAATTTCCATCTGCCAAAAGTTCTTTAACGTGTGCAAAATGCATGTAAGACCTTCTGTTTCTTGTCATTTTCTGAGAGGGATAGACATGAAAGTTCACTACCCAGAGACCAAAGAAGGGTAAAACCATGAAGAAGCCATGGATTGGAAGTGAGAAATTCCCACTGAAATTTGTGGGATTTGAACCTGGGACCTTCTTGTGCAGCTAACGTCCTACCTTTATCCCAGTGCATGCTGGCTTGTTGTTAACTACTTTTATACAGTAACTCACTTATCACTCCCTGCTCATGTTTATTCATTCACAAATCACATTTATCACTGTTCTGTTTTTTAATATAAAAAAATGGTCATTTTGTTTCGAATTAATTGATTTTCTTCCTTGCTGTTTGCAAGATTGTTTTTACATTTATATAGAAAAAATGATACTTTACAATTGTGACAAGCGTATATAAAAACTGATATATTCACATTTGAGGTATTGTAAGAAAATGTGATTATCATTAATCGAAATAGTTCTTACTTTTGCAAAGCTGCAAACCTCTTTTGTGTGTCTACCAAGTTACAGTTATGTTATGTATTTCTACCATGATTATTCATGGTAAAAAAAGAGACCAATGAGGAAGTTCTCAAAGAGGCCAACACAAAAAGGGAGCTCTTAAAAAACATCAGAAAGAAGCAATCAACATTTTTTGGGCACATCATGAGAAGAGGAAAGTTGGAATACTTGGTTACAACTAGCAAAATAAAAGGAAAGAGAGATCGCGGATGACAAAGAGAGAAAATACTGGATAGCTTGGTGTCATGGCGTGGAAAACAGTCAACAACAGAACTCATACGATGCACTGTAGATAGAAGATTGTGGAAGGACATGATCGCCAACGCAAACCGGTATGGCACATGATGATTATGATGATGATTTCTACCAAGCTACAATTATGTTATTTATTTCTACCAAGCTACAATTATGTTTTGTATTTCCACCAAGTTACAATCCTGTTTTGTGTTTTCACCAAACTACAGTCTTACTTTACTTCTAACAGAGATGACTACTTTCGCATGAAACTTCAATGGAAGACAATCTCAGCTGAACAGGAGAAGAGGTTCTCACTTCTGAAGGAGAGACGGAGTCTTATTGGTTGGTTATAGACAGACACTATGTGTGTGTTTTGGATACATAAGAGTGTTTGTAGGAATATATGTGACTTTCTCTCTATCTTAATATTTATGGATTTGTATGTTTAGATAAGTGACTTCATGTGCCAAAGGAACAAAAGGACTGAATGTTTAGGTGTGAGTGCCTATGGGTCATACGTTGTGTATCATTATGTCAAGGAGCTTGGAAAATAGATTTTGATTTTAATCCCAGGTTTTCTTGCATTTTGAGTGGGCTTCTGAGTTTGTAAGATAACTTCAGAGCAACTGTTCCAAATATAGATATCCCTGAAAGAAATAGTCACATTGGCTGTCCACTTCATAAGATAACATCAGAGCAACTGTTCCAAATATAGATATCCCTGAAAGAAATAGTCACATTGGCTGTCCACTTCATAAGATAACATCAGAGCAACTGTTCCAAATATAGATATCCCTGAAAGTTTCTCTACTAGGGAGGTGGGTGTGGTGGGTCACATTGTCATCCTCAGGCCCATGTGAGGGGTGGGGGGGGGAGAGCCTGTAGAACATGTTTTCCAGGGTACAGTGGCATAGGCTGGTAGTTCTTATTTTGAATTTGGGGAACAGCTGATTGCTCATTCTGTTGTGGCCAGTGTGTAGGTGAAGTATGATGACTTGTTCTCTCCTTGATAGTTGAAGGTATCCATTCCTCTTGTTATACTTTGGGTGTTCTTGTTTCCATTTTTCATGATACTGGCCTTTGATGATGGATTTGGCTTCATCGTAACTGACCAGATGGTTCTCATATGGTAATCTTCCTCCCTCCTTAGCTAGTTTGTCTGTGCATTCTTTTCCTTGCAAACAACAGTGCGATAGTATCCACTGGATGACCACTCTCTGAAAGTTATTGCACAATTAGTTCTTAGGTCTTGTAGCTTGCTGTTCCTGGGAGTTTTTAGAGCTGTTAGGACTGACAGTGCATCGGTCAGTATTACCAATTTGTTGTGCACATTATTTTTATGTTAAATAACCAGATTTGCAGTATCTTTGAGGGCTTCAGTTTTTGCTTTATAGTTTGAGAATTTCCCAGTAGCTATTGATTTGGTAATCTCTTCCTGGTTATTCAGCCTTAAGAACACACCTCCTCCATTTCTGGTGGCATTTGTAGCAGAGTCATCAGTGTATATGTGAGACCAGGAGTCCTTTGGGTAGTTGTCATCTATGTGTTTTTCAGCTATGTGCTTTCCCTCTGTCTGTTTGGGTGCCATTTTTCAAGATTCCGATTATGTCTTCCTTAAGTTCTGGTATTTTATATTTCCCTTGGGGAGTTATACAGGATGGGCATATGAGTTTTGGCATTGTTTGGAACAGTACTGGATTGCTAGTTGTCATTTTTTTTAAGATTGCTGTGAAGTTGCTCCTCTTTAGTCATTCTTTTCCGAAACTGTTTATTCTTTGGTGCATGGGGTGGTTAGGTAGCCTTTTGTATTTCTCCGCTTGTTGCATTACTTTAGTTTTCCTGGTTGTGGGCCTGTTACTGTTCCTATAGTCTCTATAGGTGTAGATTTCATAGCACCAGTGATGATACTGGCAGCCTGGTTTTGTGTTCTGTTAATTTTGCTAAGCTGTGATTTGGAAGCTGTAGCCCAGGCTGTGACTCTATACTCTAGGATTGGTCTTACTCTTCCTGTGTATAGTCATTTCAAGATATTGCTGTCTGCTCCCCAATCTATTCCTGATAATTTCTTCATAATATCTGCTAATTTTGTGGATTTCTTCATAATATCTGCTCATTTTGTGGCTCTTTTGTTTGCTTTGTCTATCTGATTTATCCATGTAATTCTGTGATCCATGGTGATGTCAAGGTATGTTGGGTTTTGGTCAATAGAAAGTGTGTGGTCTTTTATCTTCAGATTTGCAGAATGTGTTTTTTGATAGGCTGAAAATTGTGTTTTTAGTTTTTTTTTTCCATTTATGGGTAGCAGCCAGGTGTTGGTCCATTTTTCAAGTTTTCCTAGGGCATCCTGCATTCTGGAGCTGGCCGGTAACATAGATTCCTCTCGTGCCAATATCACCAGGTCGTCTGCGTAAATTGCTGAGCGTATTCAGGGTGGAATGTCCTCTACGATGTCATTTATGATGATTAGAAAAAGTGTTGGGGTTAACACTCCGCCTTGTGGAACATCTTGTTCAATTTTGGTTTTCTTACTTAGTTTTCCTTGTACTTGTACTCTGGTCGTATTGTCTTGTCAGTATAGAGATATCCAGTTTAATAAATGGTCTTGGATGCCAAGTCTGAGAAGCTTGTTCTTTAATTCTTCTCGCCATACCCTATCAAAAGCCTTCTCCATGTTGATCCACACTGTCAGTGTGTGGTTCTTTTCTTGTAGAGCATCCTCAATTTTCTGTGCAATGTAGGTAATCAGGTATTCATTTGATCCGTGCTGGCATAAACCACTTTGTTATGGCATAATTTGTTGTTCTGTCCACTTTATAAGCTAACTTCAGAGCAACTGTTCCAGTCCCTGAAAGGAATATTGTCTCATTAACTGTCCACTTTGACAGGTTTGTGGAGATAATTTCCTTTATCAGGTCAACATAACACTGGCAGTTCATAGACAAACCTGTTGATTGAGGAAAGGTACTTATTCCACTAACTTGACTCCAAAGAAAAAGAATAACAACTAATTGATGTATGTGAACTACAGTGGAGAAATGGTTAATGCTTTTCTGACAACAAATGAAAAGACGATTAGAGGCCACAGAGATGGGATTTCTGAGAAGAATGTTGAAGTTTCCCTGGACAGCTAAAAAGACCATTGAGGAAGTTCTCAACGAGGCCAACACAAAAAGGCAGCTCCTAAAAAACATCAGAAAGAAACAATCAACATTTTTCGGGCACATCATGAGAAGAGGAAAGTTGGAATACTTGGTTGCAACTGGCAAAATAAAAGGAAAGAGAGATCGCGGACGACAAAGAGAGAAAATACTAGATGGCTTGGTATCATGGCACGGAAAGCAGTCAACCACAGAACTGATACGATGCACTGTAGATAGAAGATTGTGGAAGGACATGATCGCCCTCGCCAACCTGTATGGCACATGATGATGACAACTTTTAGCTCTGCTGCTATGAGACACCTTTGCCTCCAAAATTTTAATTCACACGTGAAAGAAAAAACTAAAGAATTAAAAATAACTATTCTGCAAAAACAATTCATATCATTACTGTCCAACTGCCAAGATCATTTCCTGGCATAATTCTGACCTCAATACTCACAAGGATACTAACACACCTTATGATCTACATACCATAGGGTACAACTGGGTGCTGTCTTTCTTCATTTTTCTTGTTTTAGTGTGGATATTTTCTGTTTAATAAGTACACACTTGTACAAAAGAAATGTGTATTTTGTTTACAGAAAAAGATGTGATGCGTACAGACCGAACACATAAGTTTTTCTCTGGAGACAAGAACCCCAACCTGCAGGTTCTGTACGACATTCTCATGACCTATGGTGTCTACAACTTTGACTTAGGTAAACCTGTCACTTTGTTTGCTTTCATCACTCATGTAAGATTGTATGTCATTGTTGCTTTTATCAATCATGTAAGATTGTGTCTGATTGCTTTCTTTGCTATTATAAGATTTCACTTCTTTGTTTTATCTACCGTATAAGATTGTGTCTGCTAGTTTCAATGACTGATGTAAGATTCCATGTCTTTGTTTCTATCTATTGTGTACGAGTGTGTCTTCTACCTTTCACCTCTCATGTAAGATTCTGTTTTTTTCTTTTGCCTTAACTTCTCATGTAAGATTGTATTTCTTTGCTTGCTTTTATATTTTGTGTATAATCTAGTGTTCTTAGCCTTTCACCTCTCATGTAAGATTGTGTCTCTTCATTTGTTCTCACCTCTCATGTAAGATTGTGTCTCTTCATTTGTTCTCACCTCTCATGTAAGATTGTCTCTTCATTTGTTCTCACCTCTCATGTAAGATTGTGTCCCTTCATTTGTTCTCACCTCTCATGTAAGGTTGTCTCTTCATTTGTTCTCACCTCTCATGTAAGGTTGTCTCTTCATTTGTTCTCACCTCTCATGTAAGATTGTGTCCCTTCATTTGTTCTCACCTCTCATGTAAGATTGTGTCCCTTCATTTGTTCTCACCTCTCATGTAAGATTGTGTTTCTTCATTTGTTCTCACCTCTCATGTAAGATTGTGTCTCTTCATTTGTTCTCACCTCTCATGTAAGATTGTGTTTCTTCATTTGTTCTCACCTCTCATGTAAGATTGTGTCTCTTCATTTGTTCTCACCTCTCATGTAAGATTGTGTCTCTTCATTTGTTCTCACCTCTCATGTAAGATTGTGTCTCTTCATTTGTTCTCACCTCTCATGTAAGATTGTGTCTCTTCATTTGTTCTCACCTCTCATGTAAGATTGTGTCTCTTCATTTGTTCTCACCTCTCATGTAAGATTGTGTCCCTTCATTTGTTCTCACCTCTCATGTAAGATTGTGTCCCTTCATTTATTCTTACCTCTCATGTAAGATTGTGTCCCTTCATTTGTTCTCACCTCTCATGTAAGATTGTGTCCCTTCATTTGTTCTCACCTCTCATGTAAGATTGTGTCTCTTCATTTGTTCTCACCTCTCATGTAAGATTGTGTTTCTTCATTTGTTCTCACCTCTCATGTAAGATTGTGTCTCTTCATTTGTTCTCACCTCTCATGTAAGATTGTGTCTCTTCATTTGTTCTCACCTCTCATGTAAGATTGTGTCCCTTCATTTGTTCTCACCTCTCATGTAAGATTGTGTCCCTTCATTTGTTCTCACTTCTCATGTAAGATTGTGTCTCTTCATTTGTTCTCACCTCTCATGTAAGATTGTGTTTCTTCATTTGTTCTCACCTCTCATGTAAGATTGTGTCTCTTCATTTGTTCTCACCTCTCATGTAAGATTGTGTCTCTTCATTTGTTCTCACCTCTCATGTAAGATTGTGTCTCTTCATTTGTTCTCACCTCTCATGTAAGATTGTGTCTCTTCATTTGTTCTCACCTCTCATGTAAGATTGTGTCTCTTCATTTGTTCTCACCTCTCATGTAAGATTGTGTCCCTTCATTTGTTCTCACCTCTCATGTAAGATTGTGTCTCTTCATTTGTTCTCACCTCTCATGTAAGATTGTGTCCCTTCATTTGTTCTCACCTCTCATGTAAGATTGTGTCCCTTCATTTGTTCTCACCTCTCATGTAAGATTGTGTCTCTTCATTTGTTCTCACCTCTCATGTAAGATTGTGTTTCTTCATTTGTTCTCACCTCTCATGTAAGATTGTGTCCCTTCATTTGTTCTCACCTCTCATGTAAGATTGTGTCCCTTCATTTGTTCTCACCTCTCATGTAAGATTGTGTCTCTTCATTTGTTCTCACCTCTCATGTAAGATTGTGTCTCTTCATTTGTTCTCACCTCTCATGTAAGATTGTGTCCCTTCATTTGTTCTCACCTCTCATGTAAGATTGTGTCCCTTCATTTGTTCTCACCTCTCATGTAAGATTGTGTCTCTTCATTTGTTCTCACCTCTCATGTAAGATTGTGTCTCTTCATTTGTTCTCACATATCATGTAAGATTGTGTCCCTTCATTTGTTCTCACCTCTCATGTAAGATTGTGTCCCTTCATTTGTTCTCACCTCTCATGTAAGATTGTGTCCCTTCATTTGTTCTCACCTCTCATGTAAGATTGTGTCTCTTCATTTGTTCTCACCTCTCATGTAAGATTGTGTCTCTTCATTTGTTCTCACCTCTCATGTAAGATTGTGTCTCTTCATTTGTTCTCACCTCTCATGTAAGATTGTGTCTCTTCATTTGTTCTCACCTCTCATGTAAGATTGTGTCCCTTCATTTGTTCTCACCTCTCATGTAAGATTGTGTCTCTTCATTTGTTCTCACCTCTCATGTAAGATTGTGTTTCTTCATTTGTTCTCACCTCTCATGTAAGATTGTGTCTCTTCATTTGTTCTCACCTCTCATGTAAGATTATGTCTCTTCATTTGTTCTCACCTCTCATGTAAGATTATGTCTCTTCATTTGTTCTCACCTCTCATGTAAGATTGTGTCTCTTCATTTGTTCTCACCTCTCATGTAAGATTGTGTCTCTTCATTTGTTCTCACCTCTCATGTAAGATTGTTTTTATTTGCTTGCTTTTATCTATTGTGTATGAACTAGTGTTTTTTAGTCTTTCCCCTTTCATGTGAGACCTGTGTTCTACTTGACTGGTATTCAACTGTCACATAAGAGCAATACCCTCACTAACATTCACCCCTCACATAAGCCCTACACATTTTTACTTACATTTGCATCCCACACATGGTGTACATACCATTATGTACTTTTGTATCCTACACATCTTTATTTACATTCATCTTGTACTTAAGTCCTACATATCATTTTGTACACTTGTATCTCACACATAAACCCTACATATCTTTATTTACATTCATCTCTCATACATAAGTCTTACATGTATTTATATTCATCACACACACAAAAATCCTATACATCTTTATTTACAATTTTCTCACACACAGAAATCCTATACATCTTTATTTACAATTTTCTCACACACAGAAATCCTACACATCTTTATTTACAATTTTCTCACACACTAAAATCCTATACATCTTTATTTACAATTTTCTCACACACAGAAATCCTACACATCTTTATTTACATTCATTTCACACACACACACACACACACACAAGTTCTATATATCTTTATATACATTCATTTCTCACACAAGCTTTATATATTTTAACATTTATCTCTTATTCAAATTTGACATATTTTAACCCTAGATTATGGTACCTACCTGTGAGGTGCATCGTTACATTTTATAGTAAAAATTACTACCACTTAATTGTAACATTAGGAGCACTAAAAATAGTATTTTCTTTGAACTTTTGACACACAGCCATGTGTTTATCAAGTAGACACACTGAGAACTCAGATTTTCTATCTCAGGTTGATCTATGACCTGAAATTGACTGCTTGGACCGGATATGTTACTTTGTCTATTCCGACGGTCGGTGTAAGTTCGGCTGCCTCAAAGCTTTTTTTCTAAGAAAGAAAAATGATCAATTTGTTGAGCTTTAGCTAATTTTTATTTTTTATTTTTGGATCATATCTCACAAAATGAAAAAAAAATCCTACATCGAGAGAAACAGATCCAGTACTCAGGGGTCACTGGAAGTAGTAATTAGGAAGGTACATGGTGGTGGGGAATGTGTTGAGTAGGGTAAACTATCAAATTTGGAAGAATTTGTGCTTTGATGCTGTAATTTTTACTACCATATCATAATCTAGGGTTAACATTCATCTCTTATCCAAGCCTGCATTATTTTAACATTCATCTCTTATCCAAGCCTGAAATATTTTAACATTCATCTCTTATCCAAGCCTGCATTATTTTAACATTCATCTCTTATCCAAGCCTGACGTATTTTAACATCTCTCTCTTATCCAAGCCTGACATATTTTAACATTCATCTCTTATCCATGCCTGCAATATTTTAACATTCATCTTTTATCCAGGCCTGACATATTTTAACATTCATCTCTTATCCAGGCCTGACATATTTTAATATTCATCGCTTATCCAAGCCTGATATATTTTAACATTCATCTCTTATCCAAGTCTGCAATATTTTAACATTCATCTCTTATCCAAGTCTGCAATATTTTAACATTCATCGCTTATCCAAGTCTGCAATATTTTAACATTCATCTCTTATCCAAGTCTGCAATATTTTAACATTCATCTCTTATCCAAGCCTGATATATTTTAACATTCATCTCTTATCCAAGCCTGATATATTTTCATGTACTCTCACATGAGCACTACCTTTGCAACATTCCCATGTTAATTCTGCAGGTTATGTTCAGGGTATGAGTGACATCTTATCCCCTATCCTGGTTGTGATGGAGAATGAGGTGGAGGCCTTCTGGTGTTTTGCTGGTGCTATGGAGAGAATAGTCAGTATAACATTCTGTCATGTCATTTTATCTCAGTACCTGTGTTCATCTGCCAACATGTCACCTTTATTGCAGGGTGGTGACTGCATGCTAAATCTTGCTGATTGAAGAAACTGCCTATCAAATCTTGCTGAGTGTTGAGGCTGCATATCATATTTTGTTAAATTATGAGATTGCCTGTCAAATCTTTCTGAGTGATGAGATTGCCTATCAAATCTTGCTGAATGATGAGATTGCCTATCAAATCTTGCTGAATGATGAGATTGCCTGTCAAATGTTGTTGAATGGTGAATTACCTTCCACCCTAGATTACAACTTCATCAAAATGATGAAGGCAAAATAAACAATCTTGGAATTCAACAGTTTGCTGCTCGCAAACATTTTTTCCCTCTGTATACCTTCATAATTATTCCCACCAGTGACCCCGGACATGTCATTGCTAGCAGATTTTTTTTTTCCAAACAACATGTACACTTAGTAAAAGCTGCTAATATAATGTAAAAGTGATGCCTTTTTTTTTAATATATAAATTTGGCCATGGGTGCAATACATATTTTTTTCTTCTGACTGAAAATCTTTTTGTTGTTGATGAGACATCAAACAAACCTTTGTAAACATGGGATAGAAAACAAACAACTTTAAGCCAGCAAATGATTACTGCATTCGATTCCCACGGCTCTTCTTTGGTAAATGCAAAGTTTCATAGCTACACATGACGCTATGAATAAAACTGGACTGACAGCCAACGTGTCAATAAAAAAAACACCGTTCGATAGCGCTATGCATTTGAATTCTGGGCCAAAAATTGGGCATAAACTGGAAAATGATTACTGCATCCGATTCCCACAGCTCTTCTTAGGTAAACGCAAAGCTTTGCAGTAAAAGTTTAAAGAAAATATTCCTTCTCCAAACTACAAAGGGTGTTCAACATTTTGACGAACTTATAAAAAAAAGTAACTCACAGATTGGTATTGTAATGTAGGGTTAAGCCTTGTTAAATAATGAGACCACCTGTCAAGTCTTCATGAATGACTCTGCCAATTAAATCTTTTTCATTGCAATATCTTGTTCAATGCCAATCAGAAAGGAACTAGTTAAATAACCGCCAGCCAAGTCGTCGGGGACAAGGCTACCAATTAAATCTTGTTCATTGCAATATCTTGTTCAATGCCTATCAGAAAGGAACTATAGCTCGTTTCAAATCACTTGCCCAACTTCAAATCGCTATTGCTCAGAAACCGTTTGTTAAATCCTGTTGAAATTTTCCAAATGTTATTAGAATGCAAAAGACCCTTTAAATGTATATTTAACAAATATCTTGCAGCTGCAGTTTTTTTAAAGCGGCGAATTTCTTTGATGTTTGTCAAAATTGTAAATTGTGAACCCCTAAATAATAGAAATTACCGTAGTTGCTGGTCTATGATTAATTTTCACTAGGTAAAGGAGTGGCCGTAATGGGGAAATAACTGAATAAGGAAAAACACCAGGAGAATTATTGTCTTCTCAGTTCGAGGACGGACGATAATATCAAGGTATACCTGTATGTCCAATTTTCATAGTTGTGTGGTCCTGAAAAGGACCGTTTGTTGAACTAATTTAAGGTAATATAGGGACCAACATTGTGGGGGCTATATACTTTCATTCTGAATCAGACGAGTCTAAAAGATTAATAACTGTTTGGGGTTGAACATTCCACAAACCATCATTTTTCCAATATTCCTCTTCCTGTTTTAAGACGTGGTCTTCACATTTAGCCCAATAATCTTTGTCTATATTTAATAAAGCGAGATTAGCAAGAGTCTTTACATCGCATATTTTGAATGTTGTATTTTCATCTGCCACTTGTCCTTTTAATTTTGCCCAGATTAGTTCTATTGGATTTAAATGAGCATGGTAAGGTGGCAGCCTCAAACTTATATGACCGTGCTCTTGGATAATCTTATCTATTTGAAAAATCTTTGTCCTTTGTTTTTGCTTTACTAGAGATAGTAATTCAGGTTTTAAGTACATGTTATTAAATTGTATGTGCTCTTTTGTGAGCCATATCTTAATAGCATCTTTTGTACTGGATGACGTCGGGACTTTATCTTCAAGTGCAACAATGTTGTGGTACGCTGCATTGTCCATTATTAGGCAAGATGGTCGATCTAGTGATGGGAGAACAGAATTTTCAATCCAATGTCTAAATATGTGACCATTCATCTCAGAGTGATAATCCCGATTGTCTATGGATTTTGAAAGAAAAATGAGCTGTGCATTCTGTATTAGTCCATGTTGTCGACTACCTGCATGAGCAATTATCAAGCGCTGTCCTTTGCTGCTAGGTATTAATCTCTTAATCTTTCCATCTGATGACTGCCATTCCCTTTGGTTAGTGTGGTGAGCATTGATCCATGTTTCATCCAAGTACACAATATCATAACCTTGCTTGCGCACCTCTTTTACTTCACGTAAGTACTTGCTTCTCATGAATACTATATGTGGCTTCTCACAGATGATGTTTCATCCATTGGAATACTTTCTGAATGTAAAGCCTGCAGCTCTCACATTCCTAGATAATGTAGACTTTGATATTTCAATACTGTTGTTCTTTTTCAGCGAAATTTTTAATTTTCTTATTGTAACAGTTTCATTCATACCCAACATTTTGCGAATTTCACTTCTAATAAGTTCACTGTCGAAATTATCCAACATTTTTGCTCTTCCTTGTGATTTTGTATATTTTGAACATTGACGGTCACGTGCTTGAATCCAGCGATTAAATGACCGTTTAGATAAATCCAAAATGTGTCTTGTCCTATTCTCAGGCTTTTCTAAAGAATGAAATAATCTTCCTCGTTTAGCCTCTTTGCAAAAATAGTCATACATTTTTATTGCGATGTTTTGTAAACTGCAGAATTTCATTTTAAGACTCATGATAAATGTTATTGTTCCACGTCTACACCTATGAATGAACGGAAATGGAACACACAATTTCTCAAGTGTCTAATTGTGTCAAAAAAAACCACGGGGAAAGCGTGCAAATACGTCAATTCTACCGTGTATGGATTTGTACTCGCTATTTTTAATTTAAAATACTGTAAACATTAAGTTTTGACTACATCAATAGGTCGTTATAAATTTATATAAATCAAATAAGCAACAATAATAACCAATTGTTTTTTTTTTATGAAATTAATTCCCTGTTGGGTTCTAATCATTATAACTTTACATGCAAATTTTGAATATCTTACAACAAGCGGTTAAAAAGCTATCGATTTTAAAAGTTGGGCACTAGTTATGAAACAAGCTATAGTTAAGTGACCACCAGCCAAGTCTTCATGGACAAGGCTACCAATTAAATCTTGTTTCTTTGCAACATCTTGTTGAATACCTATCAGAAAGGTACTAATTTAATGACCACCTCCTCAGTGTCACAATTTTGAGATGGACCAGAAGGGCATGAAACTACAGCTTTCCCAGATACATTTACTGATGCAAGTCTATGATCCAGAATTGTGTGCCTATTTTGGTAAGCTAACAATGGATCTCAGTTAGTCAAAGTTCATGTTTGTGTTTATTTCTTTTGTTATTACCACTTCTGAGTCACTTTGTGCTAACTGGTTAAGTGAGTGGTAGTCATCGTCTGGTCTCTTTTTATCACAAAATTAATCACCCTGTTGTCTGTTCACATTCTTCCCCCTTTGTCTTAGTATGCCTAAGCTCAAACACATCCATGTCCTTGGACAAACTGAGGACAGGTCTCATCTTAGACAGAAAATTAAATTCTTTGACAACCTGAAGACATCTCTCTGTTTAGACAGCAAATTCACTTCATTTGACGACCTGAAGACATCTCTCTGTTTAGACAACAAATTCACTTCCTTTGACAACCTTAAGACATCTCTCTGATTAGACAACAAATTCACTTCCTATGACAACCTGAAAACATTTCTCAGCTCAAACAAATTCACTTCCTTTGACAACCTGAAGACATCTCTCTGATTAGACAATAAATTCACTTCCTTTGACAACCTGAAAACATTTCTTAGCTCAAACAAAGAAGACATTTTACAATTATATGTATATAAGAAACAAGAATGTTTTTTTTTTCTTATTTTACAGAAAGTCATGATTCTGGCAACTTTTACTTCTGCTTCCACTGGATATTGATCCTCTTTAAGAGAGCTTTCCACTTCCATGAAATCCAGAGGCTGTGGGAGGTGTGTTGTGTGTGATGATTTGCTCTTTTTTAAGTTTTCATTATTTTGAAAAAAAATTATTGCTTTATCTACACCCCCCACCGCCCTTTTCCCTTTATATTCAGATGTTTAGTTCCATCCTTTTGGTAATTTATAATCAACATCAGGTCCTGTTCTATCAGTTTTGTCATCAATTTAAAATTGTAGCTATTATTTACACTCTTCCGTATAAATTTTTTTTTCATGTCAAAATGTGTCTAGCATTTTTCACCTATACAGTAACAATAAGACTAAATAAACCAATTGTGGACAAGAGTATATAAACCAATTGTGGACATATTAACCAATTGTGGACAAGACTAAATAAACCAGTAGTGGACAAGACTAAATAAACCAGTAGTGGACAAGACTAAATAAACCAATTGTGGACAAGACTAAATAAACCAGTAGTGGACAAGACTAAATAAACCAATTGTGGACAAGACTAAATAAACCAATTGTGGACAAGAGTAAATAAACCAGTTGTGGACAAGAGTAAATAAACCAGTTGTGGACAAGAGTAAATAAACCAATTGTGGACAAGAGTAAATAAACCAGTAGTAGACAAGAATAAATAAACCAGTTGTGCACAAGAGTAAATAAACCAGTTGTGCACAAGAGTAAATAAACCAGTTATGCACAAGAGTAAATAAACCAGTTGTGGACAAGACTAAATAAACCAATTGTAGACAAGAGTAAATGAACCAGTTGTGCACAAGAGTAAATAAACCAGTTGTGCACAAGAGTAAATAAACCAGTTGTGGACAAGACTAAATAAACCAATTGTGGACAAGACTAAATAAACCAATTGTGGACAAGACTAAATAAACCAGTAGTGGACAAGACTAAATAAACCAATTGTGGACAAGACTAAATAAACCAATTGTAGACAAGAGTAAATAAACCAGTTGTGCACAAGAGTAAATAAACCAGTTGTGCACAAGAGTAAATAAACCAATTGTGGACAAGACTAAATAAACCAGTTGTGGATAAGAGTAAATAAACCAATTGTGGACAAGACTAAATAAACAAATTGTGGACAAGACTAAATAAACCAATAGTGGACAAGAATAAATAAACCAGTTGTGGACAAGACTAAATAAACCAATTGTGGACAAGACTAAATAAACCAATTGTGGACAAGACTAAATAAACCAGTAGTGGACAAGACTAAATAAACCAATTGTGGACAAGACTAAATAAACCAATTGTGGACAAGACTAAATAAACCAATAGTGGACAAGACTAAATTAACCAATTGTGGACAAGACTAAATAAACCAATAGTGGACAAGAATAATAAACCAGTTGTAGACAAGACTAAATAAACCAATTGTAGACAAGACTAAATAAACCAATAGTGGACAAGAATAATAAACCAGTTGTAGACAAGACTAAATAAACCAATTGTAGACAAGACTAAATAAACCAGTAGTGGACAAGAATAATAAACCAGTTGTGGACAAGACTAAATAAACCAATTGTGGACAAGAGTAAATAAACCAGTTGTGGACAAGAGTAAATAAACCAATTGTGGACAAGAGTAAATAAACCAATTGTGGACAAGAGTAAATAAACCAATTGTGGACAAGAGTAAATAAACCAATTGTGGACAAGACTAAATAAAACAATTGTGGACAAGAGTAAATAAACCAGTTGTGGACAAGAGTAAATAAACCAATTGTGGACAAGACTAAATAAACCAGTAGTGGACAAGACTAAATAAACCAATTGTGGACAAGAGTAAATAAACAAATTGTGGACAAGACTAAATAAACCAGTAGAGGACAAAATTAAATAAACCAGGGTTTTTACTTTAACCATAAATTGCGACACCTTCGTAAAAATTGCAAAGGTAAAATAAACATTCTTGCAATTTGCTGGTTTGGCGCGGGTAAAATTTTTTTTTACCTGCGTATACCTTTCTTATTATTCTCGCTTGTGACCCCTGACAAGTGATTGCTGGCAATATTTTTTCTTTTCAAACAACATGCACACTTAGTAAAAACTGCTAATGTAACGTAAAATTGCAGCATTTTATAAATTTATTTTCTTTTACATCTTCTTTCTATCCTCATTTGCCTTTCAGCATTAAGAGCAGATATAATTTGGAGTCTTTTGCTCTTCTGTTTGCCTTTGCTGCAAGGTTTTTTTTATCATTTATATATATTCATCAATTTTATATATACATTTATCATTTTAGATAATTGTTGTTTCTAAAGGTAATGTGGACTGACCGACCATGTAAGAACTTCCATCTGATTATTGCACTGGCCATCCTCGACTCAGAGAAATCCACTCTGATAGAAAATAATTTTGGTTTCACAGAGATTCTGAAAGTAAGTTCTTGTCTAATGAGTTGTGTGATTAGTCTTATATAATATTGTTGGAGAAGGCTGTAATACAACAAGTCAGAATGGAGAAAGATTAATAGAATTATGTTTAATAGAAAATTTAGTTATAGGTGGGACATTATTTCCACACAAAAATATTCACAAAACAACATGGATATCTCCTGACGATAGAACATCAAATCAAATTGACCACCTATGTATTAAACAACAATTCAGATCATCATTAATAGATGTAAGAGCATACAGAGGTGCTGATGTTAATAGTGACCACAACCTGTGCATTGGGAAAATAAGATTAAAATTTAGAAACCAACAGAAGAGGTCAATTACACATAAAATTGATAGTCATAAACTGAAAGATGAAGCCATAAAGGAAAAGTTTAACATAGAGCTAAGTAATTGTTATTCAGCACTCGGTGAAATAGACTTAGATATCAATGAAATGTGGGACTCACAGAGCAAAATACTAATGACAGCAGCAGAAGCAAGTGCCGGACTGAAGAAAATGGAAAAACGAGCTTGGATCTCAGACACCACATGGAAATACATCAAAGAAAGAAGAGAAGCAAAGAGAGCCGTGACTAATGTAAAGACAGATCTTGGAAAGGTTCTGGCAAAAGCAACATACAAAGAATTAGACAACAAAGTGAAAAGTTCGGCAAGAAGAGATACAAGAGCTTATATAGACAACTTGGCAGAGAAAGCAGAGACAGCTGCAATTACAGGAGACAGCAGAACTCTCTATACAGTACAAAAGATGCTGACAAACACCTATACATCCAGTGGAACACCAATTCTAGACAAATCTGGATTAATGCTAACAACAAGCGCAGACATAAAAGCCCGTTGGGCAGAACACTTCAAAGAAATTCTTAACCGTCCACTACCTCACAGTTTAATAGATTTTGAAGCTGAAACACCAGCAGCAGAATTAGATGTAAATTTAGATGACTTCACCTTGAGTGAAATAGAAACCACCTTAAAGCTAATGACCAATAACAAGGCTGCTGGAGAGGATAAGTTAACAGCTGAGATCCTCAAGGCAATTGATAGCCATAATTTAATACATCTCCAAAAAATGTTCAACATCATTTGGAAAACAGAGAAGACGCCTCATAAATGGAAAAAAGGAATCATTGTTAAGATCCCAAAAAAGGGCAATCTTAGAGATTGTAACAACTGGAGAGGCGTGACACTTTTGTCAGTTAGGCGTGACACTTTTGTCAGTTGCCTCAAAGTTATTCTGTAAAATCATCCTAAATAGAATAAAGGATTCAATAGATACAGTAATGCGTGAAGAACAGGCTGGGTTTAGAAAAGGGAGAAGCTGTCTTGACCACATTTTCACTCTACGACTTATATTGGAGGAACATATTGAAAAGCAAAAACCTTTTGTACTTAACTTCATCGACTTCAAAAAAGCATTTGATAGTATTCATAGAGATTCTTTGTGGAAAATTCTGAAGCAATATGGTTTACCATCAAAAATCATAAATATTATCAAAGATATGTATGATGGTTACACATGTGCAGTTCGAACAAAGGAAGGACTGAGCGAATGTTTCCCAATAGAAACTGGGGTTAAACAAGGATGTATTTTATCGCCCTTGTTATTTGGAATTGTTATGGACTTCATAATGAAGAAATGCTGCACTGGTAATAAAGGCATCGAATGGATACAAGGAGACCATTTGGAGGACCTCGACTTTGCTGATGACATAGTTCTCATCAGCAGTCAGATAAAAACGATGCAGGAAAACACAAATGAACTATCATCAATAGCCAGCAAAATTGGGCTTGAGGTCAATCATGAAAAGACTAAAGTCATGAAAAGTTTAATTCCAACAAGTGACAAAATATACATGGAAAACAAACCAGTAGAAGAGATCGATCACTTTATCTATCTTGGAAGTCACATTGATCGAGAAGGGGATACGAGCAAAGAAATTAGAATCAGACTGGCTAAAGCAGCAATGTCTTTCAGAAGCCTTGAAAAGTTGTGGAAATCAAAACTCATTAGCACAAACACAAAACTTAGGCTATTCAAATCAAATGTACTATCAACCCTTACGTATGCGTGTGAAAGCTGGAAAACAACAAGAGATATAGAAACAAAGTTGAACGCATTCGAAAATAAATGTCTAAGGAAAATACTTGGTATAGAATGGAACGAATTCAAAACAAACGAGGAAATTAGAGAAATCGCCAATCAACCACTAATATCTTCAGTAATAAAGAAAAGACGATGGTCATACGTTGGACATGTGATGAGAAGAGATAATAATCGAATAGCAAAGCAAGCCCTCATATGGGAAACAACAGGTAAAAGAAAAAGAGGAAGACCCAGGGAGACACTGAGAAGAACATTGATGAGAGAGGCAAGAGCAGCAGGAATCGGCTCCCTCAATGAGATAGAACTGCTTGCACAGAACAGAGACAGATGGCGAGATTTAATAAAATATCTTTAAAAGAAAACTGCTAGAACAAAAATTCATATAGGAGAAGGTGTATCTTGGTCTACGCCCTATGGGCCGGTTACGGCTCGAAAGGTCAATAGATAGATAGAATATTGTTAGTTCAGATGGTCGAACTAAGTTGTGCATTTAGTCTTATATAATATTGTTAGTTCAGATGGTCGAACTAAGTTGTGTGATTAGTCTTATATAATATTGTTAGTTCAGAGGGTCGAACTAAGTTGTGCGATTAATCTTATATAATATTGTTAGTTCAAGTGGTTGAATTAAGTTGTGCGATTAGTCGTATATAATATTGGTTAGTTCAGATGGTCGAACTAAGTTGTGCAATTAGTCTTATATAATATTGTTAGTTCAGATGGTCGAACTAAGTTGTGCGATTAGTCTTATATAATATTGTTAGTTCAAGTGGTTGAACTAAGTTGTGCGATTAGTCTTATATAATATTGTTAGTTCAAGTGGTTGAACTAAGTTGTGCAATTAGTCTTATATAATATTGTTAGTTCAGATGGTCGAACTAAGTTGTGCAATTAGTCTTATATGATATTGTTAGTTCAGATGGTCGAAATAAGTTGTGCGATTAGTCTTATATAATATTGTTAGTTCAAGTGGTTGAACTAAGTTGTGCAATTAGTCTGATATAAAATTGTTAGTTCAAGTGGTTGAACTAAGTTGTGCAATTAGTCTTATATAATATTGTTAGTTCAAGTGGTTGAACTAAGTTGTGCAATTAGTCTTATATAATATTGTTAGTTCAAGTGGTTGAACTAAGTTGTGCAATTAGTCTGATATAAAATTGTTAGTTCAAGTGGTTGAACTAAGTTGTGCAATTAGTCTTATATAATATTGTTAGTTCAAGTGGTTGAACTAAGTTGTGCAATTAGTCTTATATAATATTGTTAGTTCAAGTGGTTGAACTAAGTTGTGCAATTAGTCTTATATAATATTGGTTAGTTCAGATGGTTGAACTGGTAGCATTTTTAAAAAATGTGTTGCTCTTACAGCTAAGAGTTCCAATCTACCACAGAGAAATTAATTTTAAAACTCCACAATTATTTTGTTGGTTTGGACAGAATGATCTGACATGAGAACTTCTATGTAATTTTTGTATTTAAATGAAACATATTTCATTGATCAAATTATAGAAGAAATATTGCACAAGATGGAAATAATATTTGTAGATAAGCACAAATATACAATATAATTGATATGATACAATATAAAAGAATAATAAATACAATATAAAAGAATAATAACACAGTGACCTTCCAGGCATGTCGTAAGAGGTGACTAAGGAGATTGATTGATGGCGTGACAAGCTGTCATTGTAAAAAAGTATTATGGAAACAAAGCCATGGAAGCAGTGATTTCTGCAATATGTTATTTTGGCACGCAAGGTTTCTGTTTTTGAGATTGTGGTTCTGCCCTATGTGCCGTCTTCAGCTCAAAAGGACAATAGATAGACAAATATACAAAATATTAAATACTTTGCCCGGCTTGTGAGTTGAGCTGCAGAGAACATATAAAATAAACATGATGGTATGGAGCAGTTAAACTAATAGAAAGACAAACTTCAACGTTTCGGCCATAGTCTTCATCAGGTGTAACCAACAAATTAAAGAAGTAAATTGTAACTTACCAAATTGTGATTCCCGATCAATTTTAAAATAAGATCAGGTCCACTGTTCATTCCAAGTGTTATTTTTTAGGAAGAAAATCCTTCTCTGTCTTTGCTTGTTGACTATCCCATTCAGAATGTTCAATATAATAATGAAATTCTTCATATCCGCCAGGTCTATCATCTCTAAGTACCTATCCCTTTTGTACTGTCACTCAACAAATTGAAAAATCACAATATATAATTATTATTATAATAATAGTAATCAGTTAAATGCTACTCTCAGTGCCATGAAAAATATTAAGCAGAATCATTCTGGAGAGACTAAAAGAGGCCATAGAGAAACATTTGAGAGATGAACAAACAGGTTTTAGGAAGAACAGATCATGTGCTGATCAAATAACTACTCTACGTATAATAGTTGAACAAAGTTTAGAACTAAAATCCCCACTTTATATTGGATTTATAGATTACGAAAAGGCATTTGATAGTTTAGACAGAGGAATGCTTTGGAAGTTGCTGACTCATTACGGAATTCCCATAAAGTTTATTAACCTGATAAAAACAATGTATGAAGAAACGAAATGTAGTGTGGTGCATGAAGGACAGCTTACAGAAGCATTTGAAATAAGAACAGGAGTAAGGCAAGGATGCCTTCTGTCTCCATTTCTCTTTCTACTGGCCATAGATTGGATTATGAAAATAACTCAAAACAACAGAAATGGTATACGGTGGTCACTGACCAAACAACTTGATGATTTAGACTTTGCTGATGACATAGCTCTCCTATCACACAGCCATCAACAGATGCAGGATAAAATGAGCATACTTGATGAGATATCACAACAGCTAGGACTGAAGATTAATAGAGATAAGACCAACATTATGAGAATTAATGCAGTTGGCAATAACCAAATAAAATTAGGAGAAATACCTCTACTAGACGTACAATCTTACATGTATCTGGGCAGTAACATAGATAAAGAGGGAGGAACAGAAAATGATACCCAAATAAGGATATAAAAAGCAAGAGGAGCTTTCATTGCACTGGGAAACATATGGAAATCCAAAGAAATTAGGTTAAATACAAAAATAAAAATTTTCAACTCAGATGTTAAGGCGGTCCTATTATATGGCTGTGAAACATGGAGAACAACAAAAATGACAATGATGAAGATACAGACATTCATTAATGGATGCTTACGCAGAATAAAAGGATGGAAATGGCAGGACAAAATCACTAACATAGAATTATGGAAATGTACCAGGTAAATACCAGTGATAAAGAGATACAGCGAAGACGATGGTGCTGGATAGGACACACACTGCGGAAGCCAACAGAGTATTACACAACAGGCCCTTTTTTGGAATCCCCAGGGGAAAAGACAAAGACGAAGACCAAGGAATTCTTGGAGAAGACAGACAGAAGCAGAGATGAAGATGATGGGGAAGACAAGGAATGATCTTAAAAGAATGGCAATAAACAGATCAACTTGGAAAGTGTTTGTTGAAGACCTATGCTCCACAGGGAGCTAAAAAGGTAGAAGAAGAAGAATCAGTTAAATAATATGATAAAATGATCAGTTAAATAATATAATAAAATAATCAGTTATATTTTTACTTTAAATTAATATAAATTGATAAGAAGTTTTCACTCAGAAGTCATTTTGTATAAAGAAATTCAACCCCCCCCCCCCCAAAAAAAAAAAATAATCAAAACATTCTAGCTTTTCAAATGTAAACAAACTGTTAAATGTGATGGCAAATCAAATCAAACCAGCAGGCTATTTTGCAAAAGGATATCACTCAGAAACACTGAAATCAGTTAAAATTTGGGCTAAAGATATGAAATTTAAAAAATGTCATAATTTTAAACTGAACAGCACCAGTGTTTGTACAGTAAAAGTTGATAGGAAACTGACACTTTGACAGCACTTCTCAGGAATTAATGAGTTAAGAAACTTATGCTCTTTTGACTGAACCAGTGGAATAGGTGAAGAATTGGATGGTAAATTATATAAGAAGTTCATTATGTTGTGGAAATGTATCATTGTCATGCTTGTGATCCAATGAAAAGCTTCCTCTGTATCATGGGATAGTTTTTTTAAAAAATCTTTTACAAGTGATAGACTATTGACCTTTTCCTCTCAGAAATGAAGATATCTGGGTAACAACAGATCAAAATTAAAACTAACAATATATCTGGAATACAATAATGAAGATGTGGTCTGAAAACACAAGACAGGTTTTGTCATGGAACCCACAGGGAAAGTGAAAACAGGAAGGCCCAGGAATTCTAGAGAAAAGAAAATATGAAAACCCTCAAGGAATTTGACCTAGTCTCAAGAAAATAGACCAAAACGTCAAAGGGTAAGGATGAATGGAGAGAGAATGTCTGACCAATGATCCAAGATGGGACCACACAGACATTGACTGATTAAACAAGTATTTAGCATTCGTGTCATTGATTGAAGTGAAATGGTACCAAGCCCTGGCTTGGATCTCCATTTGACTGCTAATTCGTCACCTGCTGGACTGCAGTTGGATTGTGTTTTTCACCAAGGTGGAAACCTGACTTTATTTGTTGAAACGTGACACGTTCACTAGAACAGTACCAACAAACAAGATGAACACTTTATTTGTTGAAATGTGACACGTTCACTAGAACAGTACCAACAAACAAGATGAACACTTTATTTGTTGAAACGTGACACGTTCACTAGAACAGTACCAACAAACAAGATGAACACTTTATTTGTTGCTGGAACGTGACACGTTCACTAGAACAGTACCAACAAACAAGATGAACACTTTATTTGTTGCTGGAACGTGACACGTTCACTAGAACAGTACCAACAAACAAGATGAACACTTTATTTGTTGAAACGTGACACGTTCACTAGAACAGTACCAACAAACAAGATGAACACTTTATTTGTTGCTGGAACGTGACACGTTCACTAGAACAGTACCAACAAACAAGATGAACACTTTATTTGTTGCTGGAACGTGACACGTTCACTAGAACAGTACCAACAAACAAGATGAACACTTTATTTGTTGAAACGTGACACGTTCACTAGAACAGTACCAACAAACAAGATGAACACTTTGTTTGTTGCTGGAACGTGACACGTTCACTAGAACAGTACCAACAAACAAGATGAACACTTTGTTTGTTGCTGGAACGTGACACGTTCACTAGAACAGTACCAACAAACAAGATGAACACTTTATTTGTTGAAACGTGACACGTTCACTAGAACAGTACCAACAAAGATGAACACTTTATTTGTTGAAATGTGACACGTTCACTAGAACAGTACCAACAAACAAGATGAACACTTTATTTGTTGCTGGAACGTGACACGTTCACTAGAACAGTACCAACAAACAAAATGAACACTTTATTTGTTGCTGGAACGTGACATGTTCACTAGAACAGTACCAACAAACAAGATGAACACTTTGTTTGTTGCTGGAACGTGACACGTTCACTAGAACAGTACCAACAAACAAGATGAACACTTTATTTGTTGAAACGTGACA
The DNA here is from genome assembly GCA_032433765.1 of Megaustenia siamemsis. NCBI lineage: Eukaryota > Metazoa > Mollusca > Gastropoda > Stylommatophora > Ariophantidae > Megaustenia > Megaustenia siamemsis. Next base: position 10,950,764 of record JAVIAB010000107.1, on the reverse strand, counting down.
CGTTCACTAGAACAGTACCAACAAACAAGATGAACACTTTGTTTGTTGCTGGAACGTTGGTGTAACAGATGTGGGAATGCCCCCACTTGCAGTGATGCCATGAAGTCTAAGTCTCATGGTAGATTAGTTACATTGGATATGATTTACCAACTGAAGCTATTGTTGATATTGGAGTTTCTGTGATTGAAGTGTTTGTTTTTGTCTACAGCACATCAATGACATCAGCTTGTCCATCCCTTTGGGTAAAACTCTGTGCAAAGCTGAGGGGATCTTCCTGCAGCTCAAGGAGTACAAGAAGCTGCCAAAGGTTGTCAAAGAGATCCTTGGTCTCTCTCCAGTGCCAGTCTCAGCTTCCAAGGAGAGCGTTGTGTCAGCAGCAGCAGCAGCTGGTTCTCTCAAACAAAATAATGAAATAAATGAGCATGTTAACATTATGACTTAATACTTTCTGTGTTAGAAAAGCAGATGATGATGGTGTAATTGTGTAAATAGGGGGGCGAATATAATAATACTGGGCTTTCAGTGTTTGAATAGCAGGCAAACAATAGCCAGATAAATGAGAGGATGAACATTGTAACTTTGGGCTTTCAGTGTTTGAATAGCAGATGATGTAACCGGATAAATCAAGAAGTTGAACATCATATCATAAGGTTTTCATTTCAGACTGAGATTGCAGAATTACATAAACAGATAAAAGAAGATGTGAACATTGTAACTTTGGGCTTTCACAAATGAACCTGAGGCATTTTTGTTTAGTACCCTCTAAAGTTTATGCACAAGATTGAAAATGTTTGTGTGTGTGTGACCGATATAGGAATTATTGACAGCAATTTTTTAAAAAGTAGTTTATTCTAGATTTGTCAAGATTCTTCACCATTTTTGGATTGCTTCCACTTTTTTTTTTAAATGCCTGTATGGCATGATTTTTTCAAAGTGTTCATATCATTTTTGATTGGTTACATTGTTTGCCAGATTCTCACAATTTGTGACCAGAACTGGCACAAATTAGATTTGTGGCTCAAGTTTATTTATATTTTAAGAAAGGCATTCCAAATTTAGCATAGCTCTTACTTTCTAATCATATTAATATTATGTCGTATCAGCCATATTGCTTGTCATAAGCAATAATGTATCTTCACAATGTCTTGTCCATTGTGTTGTCCTTCAGCTCAGTTACAGAATTATCTTCAAAGATATAATGTTAGACTTTCAAGAATATTTTTGTCTATTTTATATGTTGTATCTTTTCCCAGCCTGTTGTTATATTTTTCCTTATTTCTATATCTCCTCCAGTTAAAGAAAATAGATGACCTTCTGGAAACATGGCGTCTATGTTTGCCAGGCCTTTAGAGAGTGTCATCACTAAAACTTTCTTTCAGTGTTTTGACAGTTTTTTTATCTGTTTTTTTCCTGTTTATTTGAGTAAAGTGGAGTAAATCTGAAGTTAAAGAAGGTTTTATTCTGTTCTGGCGAGCTTGTTGGGGTGGTGGGTGTAGCTGTAGCACTGAGGTTAAATACTTGTCCAGGTAAACCAGGTTGAATACTTGTCCAGGTAAACCAGGTTGAGTTCCCACATGAAGTGGTCCTTTCTTGTAGTTAAAAAAGGAAGATAGATGAGATAAAGACTACACATCCTATCTGAGAGGGATGATAAAAGGTTTAGCTCCAGTGTTCAAATTGAGCACATTAAAGTGTCTTTGACAGTTCATAGAATTGTCTTTGATAGAACAAAAAATGCATGTTGTATACCACTGCTTCTCTTCTTCTTTCCTTCCTTATTTGCCTTTCATCGTCGAGGGGAAATATAAATTGCTGTCTTTTGCTCTTCTGTTCGCCTCTGCTGCTTTTATGTTTCCTAGTGCTTCTAATATTCTGTCGATCTAAATTTTTTGTGGTCGACCCTTGGGTCTGGTGTTCTCGCAACATTTATTGAAGGCTTATTGTGTTGTGTATTGATACTCTACCTTGTCACATGGCCAAACCATTGTATCTGTTGTTTCTTTATATATTGTAAAGTGGGAGTTATTCCTAACTTTTTTCTCAGTTCATCATTTCTGATCTTGTCTCAGTCAGTTTCCTGTCATTCGTTTAACACACATCATCTCAGGAGAAGTTATTTTTCTTGTTTTTGCCTCTAGTGTCCAAGACTTGCATTGATAGCACAACTTTGGGATGAAGATTACAACTGCTTAAGCAATAAAATTGTACAAAAAAAGGACAACATTTCAACTATAATTGATGGGGACATTAACAAACCTTTTTTCAAACTATCCCAACTGTGTAGTTGTATTGTTTCCTTGTCAGAAATGATTAATTGTTTAGTAGTTTGTTCTTCATTCCTTAAGAGAAAAGGAAGGGAATGGTTGTGACAATGATGTATACATTGAGAGTCTAAAGGTGGATGTGGGGTTTGGTTGATCCAGAGTGCTTAGTGGGAAAAGCAGGTGTATCTACAATCAACACCTTACTGGAATATTCAATCTGCATATGCTTCAAAAAATGCTGGGATGGTTGGTGGAGCGGGTATGGGAATATCAGGGCTGCAATGGGACTGATTCCATGAATAGAATAGAATAGATTCATTTCTTAGTTTTATCACTCTTTTTTTTTCCTCAGTTTATCTATTGTTTGTGTGTTAGAAAATATTAATTTTTTTTTTTTTTGGTATGCAAGAAATGATTAATTATTTAGTTGTATTGTTTTTGTGCAAAAAATAATTCATTGTGCAAGGTTATTGTCTCCATGCAAGAAGTGATTCAGTTTTTTAGTTTTGTTGTTTCTGTGAAAGCTGTTTGTGATGTGCTCCTATATTAAATTGGTGTACAGTATTAGGCCTGGCTGTGACATGTCACATTTAGGTGTAGGTTACTTAACTCTTAGTGTACATACGTGAAAACCACATTTTTGTGCAGCCTTGCTAAAGCTAAAGAATAACGGCATGGGATACACACATATGTTTTTTTTTTCTTTTAATAAAATATTTGTTAAACTTCAAGTATTATTTTGGCATATTATATATACAAACTTATAAAATTTAGTGGTCTGTTCAGATGAAGTATTTACAAACATGTTTTTGCAAAGAAATGTGCAAGAATTATATGATAAACCTAATAATGAAAAAAAAAAGTAAATTTGAAAAAAAAAAACTACTAAAAATGATAATTACAAATTTATGTATGTCATTAACCCAAGAAATATAATTACTACACAAAAATACGTACATGAGATAACTACACAAAATGGTCAAGTATCAAATGTTTCTACTCACAGTGAGGTCTGGGTGGCCTAGAGGTAAGACATTGACCTCTGGACAAGAAGGTCCTGGATTTGATTCCCATCACAGGCAATGGGAATATTTCTGTTCATTCTTTGAGGCTTTACACTCCCCTGGTCTCCAGCTAGTGAGATTCGCTGTCTGGTCTTCTTGGATAGCAGCCAAAAAAAAACCAGAAGGTTCTGTATGCATTCTTTGAGGCTTTACACTCCCCTGGTCTCCAGCTAGTGAGATTCGCTGTCTGGTCTTCTCGGATAGCAGCCAAAAAAAAAACCAGAAGGTTCTGTATGCATTCTTTGAGGCTTTACACTCCCCTGGTCTCCAGCTAGTGAGATTCGCTGTCTGGTCTTCTTGGATAGCAGCCAAAAAAAAACCAGAAGGTTCTGTATGCATTCTTTGAGGCTTTACACTCCCCTGGTCTCCAGCTAGTGAGATTCGCTGTCTGGTCTTCTTGGATAGCAGCCAAAAAAAAAACCAGAAGGTTCTGTATGCATTCTTCGTACCTTAGAGAACCCTTGGAAGGTGGATATCGAAAAGAGTAGACCAAAAATGGCTGCTGCCAGTGCAAATTTGATAGGGGAAAAAAATTACCCAAAAACTCTGAATAATGAAAAATATGAGTACCTCTGAAGTTGGAGAATATCTGCCTGTATGGTGAGGGACTCATGAGCATATGGCTGCAAGTATGAAAAATAGGAAAAAGTGATATTTATGCAAAATTCCGTTCCTCTGGACTTTGCTAAAGTTAAAACTGGCACACTCAAACAAACAATAACATCTACTTACAAATAACATTTCTGTGCTTGCTTGTCTTCAGCTTTACTATTCAATATTGCATTCAGCTGGTGTTATTTTCTTTTGCACATCTTCAAAATTGTAATTAGTTTTGATTTTGTGAAGGTGGCAGTTTTGTTGCAGTTTTTATATTTTTTTTTAATGAGGGTTGATTGTATGAGGGAATAATTATGTGATAATGACACCTTTGACATGACACCTTTGATGGGGGCTGGGTGGTCTTGAGGTAAGATGTCGACATCCGGACAGGAAGGTCCTGGGTTCAAATCCCACCACCGGCTCTGGAATTTTAAAAAATTGAATCTGCGGTTTCCTCTTTGGTTTACCTCACTTGGTCTCTGGTTAGCGAGATCTGATGTCTAGACTTCACGGTAAACGGCAAAGAACAGGAAGTCCTATGTGCATTTGCACGTGTTAAAGAACTCTTGGAAGTTAAAAGTTGAAAAGAGTAGGCTAAAAATGGCTGCTGCCTGGGGGGAAAAATTGTTGGCAAATCTACCCATGGCAAAGACGGATATGTCAGGTCTAAAGGTGCAAATGTTGTGACTTTATCTTAAACTAGTGGCAACCATGCCCACTTAACAGATGAGAAGGATACCTTTGGTGATATTTTTGTGAGAGTGATGGTTTTGTGAAGGCTATGAGTTCTGTGTGAACTATGTATTTCCCTGGAGCTAACTTAAGTTCATCTGCTGCTGTGAAAGTTCACCTGTCAGTACGTTTGATCTGCTGTTGTGAAAGTTCACCTGTCAGTACAGTTGATCTGCTGCTGTGAAAGTTCACCTGTCAGTACAGTTGATCTGCTGCTGTGATGGTTAACCTGATGTTGTGAAGGTTAATCCATCAGTTGATCTGCTGTTATGATGGTTAACCTGTCAGTTGATCTGCTGTTGTGATGGTTAACCTGTTAGTTGATCTGCTGTTGTGATGGTTAACCTGTCAGTTGATCTGCTGTTGTGATGGTTAACCTGTTATTTGATCTGCTGTTGTGATGGTTAACCTGTCAGTTAATCTGCTACTGTGAAGGTTAATCCGTCAGTTGATCTGCTGTTGTGATGGTTAAACTGTCAGTACATTTGATCTGCTGTTGTGATGGTTAACCTGTCAGTACAATTGATCTGCTTCTGTGATGGTTAACCTGATGTTGTGAAGGTTAACCCATCAGTTGATCTGCTGTTGTGAAGGTTAACCCATCAGTTGATCTGCTGTTGTGAAGGTTAACCTGTCAGTTGATCTGATGTTGTGAAGGTTAACCCATCAGTTGATCTGCTGTTGTGAAAGTCAACCTGTCATTTGATCTGCTGCTATGAAGGTTAACCTGTCAGTTGATCTGCTGTTGTGAAGGTTAACCCATCAGTTGATCTGCTGTTGTGAAGGTTAACCCGTCAGTTGATCTGCTGTTGTGAAGGTTAACCCATCAGTTGATCTGCTGTTGTGAAGGTTAACCCATCAGTTGATCTGCTGTTGTGAAGGTTAACCCATCAGTTGATCTGCTGTTGTGAAGGTTAACCCATCAGTTGATCTGCTGTTGTGAAGGTTAACCCATCAGTTGATCTGCTGTTGTGAAGGTTAACCCATCAGTTGATCTGCTGTTGTGAAGGTTAACCCATCAGTTGATCTGCTGTTGTGAAGGTTAACCCATCAGTTGATCTGCTGTTGTGAAGGTTAACCCATCAGTTGATCTGCTGTTGTGAAGGTTAACCCATCAGTTTTTCTGCTGTTGTGAAGGTTAACCCATCAGTTGATCTGCTGTTGTGAAAGTCAAGCTGTCAGTATCAATCTTCTGTGTTTGTGAAATTATTAACTTCTGAGTTGCCAAACCTGCTATGATTAAATCATTTTTTCATTGAAGTATGCCAACTGTTGCTTTCAGACCTTTTGATAGTTCTGCCCAAAAATATTTTGGTGCAGGTCATGGCAAGTGAGAATTAATGAGTTAATTTTGTTAATTTTTGCAGGTGTTTTTTTATTTTTTTATTTGGTTGTGAGCATGCAATTATCTAATCTAGAAACAGATGGTTGTTTAATAAGACAAACTCACTTGACATGTCAGTGGTGAACACTGACTGCTATGCAGATCAATAGTCTCTTGTACATGCAGAAATTGAACAGATTTCCTGCTGTGATACAGCAGTGAATGGAAGCTGTATTTAAAGCAGTGAATGGAAGAAGCTGTGTTTAAAGCAGTGAATGTAAGAAGCTGTGTTTAAAGCAGTGAATGTAAGAAGCTGTGTTTAAAGCAGTGAATGGAAGAAGCTGTATTTAAAGCAGTGAATGGAAGAAGCTGTGTTTAAAGCAGTGAATGGTTGAAGCTGTGTTTAAAGCAGTAAATGGAAGAAGCTGTGTTTAAAGCAGTGAATGGAAGCTGTCTATCTATCTATCTTTCGTTCGCCTGAAGTATTGTCTATATCTGCAATGTCGTTTCCTGTATAAATTTTACTGTCTTTTGTAATTCTTGCAGTGGCCCATATAGTTTTGTCTGTAGTGTTGTATCTATGGGCCAATGGATTTTCCTCAGTCTACTATATTCAGTGCAGTCTTGAAGTATGTGTTCAGCAGTCTGGGGTGCCTGTCCACATGTACAAGTAGTTGATGTGCCGATCTTGAATTTTGTATACATGTGACTATGGAGTCGATTGTGTCCTGTTCTTAGGCGTATAATGATAACTTGTTCATATCTATTCATATTATGAAAGGCATCCTGATTTGGGGCTTGTGGTCCTCTGATTGATTTGATTATCTGTTTCTTATGATGGTATGTAACTGGTGTATCTAGTTGTGTGCCTGTTGAACCTTCCTTTGCCAACTGATCTGCTTTCTCATTTCCTGGTATTCCACAGTGAGACGGGATCCACTGCAGGGCAACCCTGTGGTGCTTGCAGAGTTCAGTCAATAAGGTCTGCAGATGTGGTAATTTTCTGGATTGTAGTGCCTGGAGTACTGATCTTGCATCTGTCAAAAACACTACAGGCTGTGGGCTAAGATTACTGTTCAGCAGTTTTTCTATTGCCAACTTTATTGCTTGTATTTCTGCATCATAATTGTGACAATATTTCCCTGTTGCTATTTTATTCATATCCCTAGTGTTATTTGGGTACTCTATATATGCACCTGCTCCCCCATTCTTTACTGCATTCTGTGCTGATCCATCTGTGTACACACGAATCCATAGGTCTTTTGGGTATTCTTCATCCAGGAAACTGAGAGTTATTGTTTTTCGCTGTAGACTATTTTGTTCCTCTTTGTCAACTATTCCTTTCACTTCTGTCCGTATTTGAACTGATAATCCTGATTCATCTGTCCAGGGAGTCTGTTCTGGTATGGGCAGAAGGGGTTTAACAACTCTTGGCATGTCTGGCGTTTGTCTACTAATACGCTTGGCTTGGTGGATAAAGCTGCTTCTCTTAAGTCGTCCCAATGCAAGATTTTGGAATCTGTCCTTCATTGGATGTCTCGGCATGCATACAAATTTTTCTGCCTGTATCAGCACCTTTGTGTCTCTCCGTTCTCTCAGTGGTGGTATCCTCCACAATTTCTCCATCTCCAATATTGGTGTTGATTTCATTGCTCCTGTGATGACCCTAAGTGCCTGGTTTTGTACTTTATCCAGTTCTTGCAATGTGGTGTTTGATGCTGAGCACCATGCGGATGATCCATATTCTAAATGTGGGCGTATACTCTGTTGGTAAACTTTACTGAGTATTTTCCCACTCGCACCCCATGTGGTTCCACACAACTTTCTTAGAATAGCCAATTTCCTCCTTGCTTTTTGGGTTGCCTTATTTATCTGCTGTTTCCAAGATAGTTTGTTATCAAATGTAACTCCGAGATATGTAGCTTGTATGTCTTCTTTCACAGGCTCATTGTTTATGTAGATGGCTCCTGCTTTTTGTTTTGGGGAGAGTGTGAAAAGTGTAGTACTGCATTTGTCTGTATTGATGCTGATACACCATCTATTTGTCCATGAATTCAGTGCATTCATAGCTCTTTGTAGCAATTTGGAGGCCACTGTTGCATACTCCTCTGTGCACCACATTACCAAGTCATCTGCATACATTGCCACTTTGATGCCATGTGGTAGTTCAGTAACTAGGTCATTGATGTAGATCAGAAAAAGTGTTGGAGATAGTACCCCTCCTTGTGGAACGCCCTGGCGCAATAAGACCTTCTTACTCTTAAGACCATCCAGTTGCACTCTGGCTCTCCTGTTATGCAGGTATGCTTTGACCCATTTGTACATCCTGCCATTTACTCCATAATTTCTCAGTTTCTTCAAAAGCCCTTCCTTCCATACCTTATCAAATGCTTTCTTTAGGTCTATCCATGCTGCTAGTACCAGTTTCTTTTCTTGAAACGCATCTTCAATTTCCTGGGAAAGATAGGTTGCTTGATCTTCGGTAGAGTAACACTGTCTAAAGCCTGCTTGTTGTGGGACAAGGAGATTTTCACTTTCCAGGTACCACTGCAGTCTGAGATTGATTATACGTTCCATTGTTTTACACAAACAGCTTGTAAGGCTAATTGGTCTATAGCTGGATGTCATTGAACCATCTTTTCCTGGCTTTAGTAATGGTATCATAATTGCTTCTCTCCATGCCTGTGGCACTCTACCTGTGATCCAGCAAATGTTGTAGATCTGCAGTAGTTTTGCTTTAGCTGCAGTTCCCAAGTTCTTAATCATTTCATTGGACACTCCATCATTGCCTGGTGACTTTTTCATTTTTAATTTGGATATTGCCAGCTCTAGCTCTCTTTGTGTAATGGGTGTTTCCATTACTTCATGTGTGGTCTCTTCTTGTCTTGCATTTTGTTGTTTTAAACGGGTCTCTTGTCGTTTTTCTAGGCTAATTTCAATATTATTGTCATTTGCAAAGGAGTCTGCAAAGTAATTTGCTGCATGTTTACCTGTTAGAATGTTTCCATCCTTCTTCAGTGTAATTTTGGTGTTCCTTTCTGTACCTTCATCATTCAGCTGTTTTACAAGCTTCCACACTTTTCTTGTGTCTCGTTCAAGATTCAAGGACTCTGTTTTCTCTTTCCAGCTTCTCCGTCTGGCTTGTAGTTTAGCCCGTTGAAATTTGGCTTTAGCATGCTGGTAGTTGTTGTGGTGTTCTTGGCAAGGGTTATTTTCTGCTTGCTTTCGAGATGTTTCCATGTCATTGTGCAGTTCCTCTAGTTCACTACTCCAGTATGGTTTGTAGTGTTTCCGTGCCCCTCTAGGTATTGTTTCACTGGCAGCTTGTATTATTAGTCTACTGAATTCATCAACTATTTTGTTGATGTCTCTATCTGTATTTATATCTTTAGTCAGTACACTGATGTAGTGTTGATACATTTTCCAGTCTGCCTTTGTGTAATTCCATCTGGAGAGAGTGCTGCTCTCCCTGATGGCCTCATTTTGCACCACTAAAAAGACTGGTCGGTGGTCGCTGCCTCCAAGTTGTTTCCCAACAATTCGTGTGATATTCCAATCCAGGTCTGGTGAATGGAAAGCAAGGTCTGGTGTAGATGTGGTATGCCATGATCTGGAGTAGAATGTTGGTGGATCTGTTGTCTGGTTTAATAGTATAAGCCCATTGTCATCCTGCCAATTTTCAAGCTCTTCACCTCTCTTGTCCATATGTTCATAGCCCCAGCTCTGTGAGTGGCTGTTAAAGTCTCCACATACAATTATTCTTTCTTTTAATGTAATTGTGTCTAGTGCTAGTGGGCGGTCACTCGGACAGTAGTAGTTAAGTAGGTGGAAGTCTGTATTTCCTGTCCTGAGGTGCAGTATTTGATATTCCGCCCCATCCATATACACTTCAATCTGACATGCATTAATGTTGTTCCTTACAAGAGTCAGTATTCCACCCTTTTGTCTATTTATTCTGTCAGATCGGTAGCACTGGTATCCCCTAATCTTCAAGGCTATGTCGTTGTTTAGATGGGTTTCCTGCAAATAGCATATGCTTATTTGTTCTTCATGCAGGATATTTTCTAATTCTATCTTTTTACTGTACCCATCTCTTTTGCTGTTGATGCCTTCAGCATTCCAGTGCATTATTTTAAGTGGTCTTATTTTGGATTGGCCAGTAGCTCTATTCTCTCGCCCCCTGACTCCACAGAGCGGTTGAGAAGGACATCCAGTAATAGAGGTTGGGCCCTTTCGAGGCTGAGGGCCCGGCGCTGCACCTGCCTGAGTGTCCATCACAGGGCGAGTGCCATATCGATTTGCGGTTATAGACATACTTCCATATGCGTTGAGTGCGTGGCATCCTGATTGTTGTGCGCCTTTTGGCTGGTTGCCTCCGACTTCAGCACTTGAACTTGCTAGAGCAGACTGTGGTCTTGCTCAGTTGTAGGAAGGCCTGGCCAGTCTTAGTTTTCAGTCCCTGGTGACTGTTAAGCCCCATCCCCACGACAAGGAGCTGGCCTTGATGAGGAATGGAAGCTGTGATAAAGCAGTGAATGTAAGAAGCTGTGTTTAAAGCAGTGAATGTATGAAGCTGCGTTTAAAGCAGTGAATGGAAGAAGCTGTGTTTAAAGCAGTGAATGTAAGAAGCTGTGTTTAAAGCAGTGAATGTAAGAAGCTGTGTTTAAAGCAGTGAATGTAAGAAGCTGTGTTTAAAGCAGTGAATGGAAGAAGCTGTGTTTAAAGCAGTGAATGGAAGAAGCTGTGTTTAAAGCAGTGAATGTAAGAAGCTGTGTTTAAAGCAGTGAATGGAAGAAGCTGTGTTTAAATCAGTGAATGTAAGAAGCTGTGTTTAAAGCAGTGAATGGAAGAAGCTGTGTTTAAAGCAGTGAATGGAAGAAGCTGTGTTTAAAGCAGTGAATGTAAGAAGCTGTGTTTAAAGCAGTGAATGTAAGAAGCTGTGTTTAAAGCAGTGAATGTAAGAAGCTGTGTTTAAAGTAGTGAATGTAAGAAGCTGTGTTTAAAGCAGTGAATGTAAGAAGCTGTGTTTAAAGCAGTGAATGTAAGAAGCTGTGTTTAAAGCAGTGAATGGAAGAAGCTGTGTTTAAAGCAGTGAATGGAAGAAGCTGTGATAAAGCAGTGAATGTAAGAAGCTGTGTTTAAAGCAGTGAATGTAAGAAGCTGTGTTTAAAGCAGTGAATGGAAGAAGCTGTGTTTAAAGCAGTGAATGTAAGAAGCTGTGTTTAAATCAGTGAATGTAAGAAGCTGTGTTTAAAGCAGTGAATGGAAGAAGCTGTGTTTAAAGCAGTAAATGGAAGAAGCTGTGTTTAAAGCAGTGAATGGAAGCTGTGATAAAGCAGTGAATGTAAGAAGCTGTGATAAACTAATAAATGGAAGAAGCTGTGATAAACTAATAAATGGAAGAAGCTGTGATAAAGCAGTGAATGGAAAAAGCTTTTTTTAAAGCAGTGCATGGAAGAAGCTGCGTTTAAAGCAGTGAATGTAAGAAGCTGTGTTTAAAGCAGTGAATGTAAGAAGCTGTGTTTAAAGCAGTGAATGTAAGAAGCTGTGTTTAAAGCAGTGAATGTAAGAAGCTGTGTTTAAAGCAGTGAATGTAAGAAGCTGTGTTTAAAGCAGTGAATGTAAGAAGCAGTGTTTAAAGCAGTGAATGGTAGAAGCAGTGTTTAAAGCAGTGAATGGTAGAAGCAGTGTTTAAAGCAGTGAATGTAAGAAGCTGTGTTTAAAGCAGTGAATGTAAGAAGCTGTGTTTAAAGCAGTGAATGTAAGAAGCAGTGTTTAAAGCAGTGAATGGTAGAAGCAGTGTTTAAAGCAGTACTTAGTAAATTTGTCTCAAGATGTTTATTTCCTTGCCCAATCACTTCAAGGCTCAACCACATCAATGACCATTCAAAAGTATTATACCCGTATATTACTATATTTCTTTAACAGTATGTTTATTTTCTCCTTTTAATTTGACCCATACTTTTCTTAATTAAAAAAACAACAGAAATTTGAAACCAGTTAAGTACTTCAAAATTTTAAGTTAGATAATTCTCTCCAAATCAGCAAAATAATTTTAGAGTTAAAGAACTTTATTTGGCATTAGTTTTTTTTCTGGAGAAAAAAAAGATGGTTTGACATGTGACCACATTACCGTGAAATATGCAAATAGTAACAGAAATATTAGCACAAACTTGATGTTCCCTATATGCCACGTTTGAGTTGTGACAGGGTGGTTTTTTTTTTTTTTAATTAAAAAAAATATACAATAGCTGTTACAGTTAATTTATTAAAACAAACCAAAAAAAATGTGTGTATTTTTCTGTCGATGCAGACTTTTTTTTAAAAATAAAATTTTTTGAATATGTTCTTGTTTTGTTCTTCCTGTATTTTTAAAAATTCTTTTCTTTCATTCATTTATCTAAATGGCATTCTATCTGTTGCCTTGTTCCTTCTATCTGCATTTTCTATGTTAAACGACGGTCAAATGTTATGTCTAGATATTTTTACTTTTCGTCCAGTTATAGATTTTTACCATTTGGTTTTAGTATAGGACACTGAGGTTTGTTTGAGAGGGAGAATAATATGTGTGTCTTGACAAGACTCATATCTTGGTGTGTGTCATGTTGGTCATATCTCGTGTCTTGGTGTGTCCGTGTTGGTCATGTCACATATCTTTATGAGTGTCTGTGTTTGGTCATATCTCATGTCTTAGTATGTATCTGTGTTGGTCATGTGTCATATCTTTGTGTGTGCATGTATGGATTAGTGATGTCTCATATCTTTGTGTGCATGTTTATGTTAGTCATATCTCGTGTCTTTGTGTGTGCATGTCTATGTTGGTCACATCTCGTGTCTTTGTGTGTGCATGTCTGTGTTAGTCACCTCTAGTGACTCGGGTAGATGGTGCTCGTCAACCTGGGAGGGCCGACCATCTAAGGGCAGAATCCCCCTACAGAAAAGACAATCTGCTGCCTTGCAGGAAGATAGGGGACAATCAAAGGCTAAGGAAAGCAAACCTGAATAAAATGCTGGCTGAAATCGGATGCACTGGGCCACTGGCGCAGAACAGAGTGCAACGTTTTAACGGGTGTTCAATCAGCGTGGATCTGGCAGACTCTAATTGTGATATTCTGTCTGTGGGGGCGATCAACACCCTTAGCCCGACAGCTGACTTCATGTGAGAGTCTGGAATCCTACTCTGATTGAGGCCTGATCACAGAGAGAGAGATATGTGTGTTGTTTTTACTTCATTTTATTTTAACTAGTGCCTACTTTTCCTTTGAGAAAAGTTTCATTCTTGAAGATGTAGTAGAGTTTATCTTCATCCTGTTGTCCATTTGTGTTGTTCTTGTTTTCAGAAGTAGGCCAAAACTTCATGATTTTGTTTTTGTTCCTTTGATGTAAAGCTGTTGCCGTACTTTGTAGGAGTGTACATTACACCCCACCACTTGTTCCATCTAATGGAGACTGGGCCTGCGGAATTCAGGTACTGACTGTCACACTGAGCTCTCCAGAGGTCCACTGAGCTAAGTTGTCAAATATAGAGTTATGAGCTCTTCTTCTGATGCTCTCTGTGATGTCATTTATGTACAAAAGAAATAATGTTGGTGACAAGACGCCTTGTGATGCTCTCTGTGATGTCATTTATGTACAAAAGAAATAATGTTGGTGACAAGACTCCAAGTGATGCTCTCTGTGATGTCATTTATGTACAAAAGAAATAATGTTGGTGACAAGACTCCTTGTGATGCTATCTGTGATGTCATTTATGTACAAAAGAAATAATGTTGGTGACAAGACCCCTAGTGATGCTCTCTGTGATGTCATTTATGTAAAAAAGAAATAATGTTGGTGACAAGACTCCTTGTGATGCTCTCTGTGATGTCATTTATGTACAAAAGAAATAATGTTGGTGACAAGACTCCTTGTGATGCTCTCTGTGATGTCATTTATGTACAAAAGAAATAATGTTGGTGACAAGACTCCTCCTTGAGGAATGCCCTGATTCAGAGTTTGTTTCCCTGTTGGTCTACCCATTTACTTGTACTCTGGCTGGTCTGTCCATTTACTTGTACTCTGGCTGGTCTGTCCATTTACTTGTACTCTGGCTGGTCTGTCCATTTACTTGTACTCTGACTGGTCTACCCATTTACTTGTACTCTGACTGGTCGTCCATTTACTTGTACTCTGACTGGTCTACCCATTTACTTGTACTCTGGCTGGTCTGTCCATTTACTTGTACTCTGACTGGTCTGTCCATTTACTTGTACTCTGACTGGTCTACCCATTTACTTGTACTCTGGCTGGTCTGTCCATTTACTTGTACTCTGACTGGTCTGTCCATTTACTTGTACTCTGACTGGTCTGTCCATTTACTTGTACTCTGACTGGTCTACCCATTTACTTGTACTCTGACTGGTCTGTCCATTTACTTGTACTCTGACTGGTCTACCCATTTACTTGTACTCTGGCTGGTCTGTCCATTTACTTGTACTCTGACTGGTCTGTCCATTTACTTGTACTCTGACTGGTCTACCCATTTACTTGTACTCTGGCTGGTCTGTCCATTTACTTGTACTCTGACTGGTCTGTCCATTTACTTGTACTCTGACTGGTCTGTCCATTTACTTGTACTCTGACTGGTCTGTCCATTTACTTGTACTCTGACTGGTCTACCCATTTACTTGTACTCTGACTGGTCTACCCATTTACTTGTACTCTGACTGGTCTGTCCATTTACTTGTACTCTGACTGGTCTGTCCATTTACTTGTACTCTGACTGGTCTGTCCATTTACTTGTACTCTGACTGGTCTGTCCATTTACTTATACTTTGGTTGGTCTACCCATTTACTTGTACTCTGGCTGGTCTGTCCATTTACTTGTACTCTGACTGGTCTGTCCATTTACTTGTACTCTGACTGGTCTGTCCATTTACTTGTACTCTGGCTGGTCTACCCATTTACTTGTACTCTGACTGGTCTGTCCATTTACTTGTACTCTGACTGGTCTGTCCATTTACTTGTACTCTTGCTGGTCTACCTATTTACTTGTACTCTGACTGGTCTGTCCATTTACTTGTACTCTGACTGGTCTGTCCATTTACTTGTACTCTTGCTGGTCTACCCATTTACTTGTACTCTGACTGGTCTGTCCATTTACTTGTACTCTGACTGGTCTACCCATTTACTTGTACTCTGACTGGTTTACCCATTTACTTGTACTCTGACTGGTCTACCCATTTACTTGTACTCTGGCTGGTCTACCGATTTACTTGTACTTTGACTGGTCTGTCCATTTACTTGTACTCTGACTGGTCTGTCCATTTACTTATACTTTGGTTGGTGTACCCATTTACTTGTACTCTGACTGGTCTGTCCATTTACTTGTACTCTGACTGGTCTGTCCATTTAATTGTACTCTGGCTGGTCTGTCCATTTACTTGTACTCTGACTGGTCTGTCCATTTACTTGTACTCTGACTGGTCTGTCCATTTACTTGTACTCTGACTGGTCTGTCCATTTACTTGTACTCTGACTGGTCTGTCCATTTACTTGTACTCTGGCTGGTCTGTCCATTTACTTATACTTTGGTTGGTGTACCCATTTACTTGTACTCTGGCTGGTCTGTCCATTTACTTGTACTCTGGCTGGTCTACCCATTTACTTGTACTCTGGCTGGTCAACCCATTTACTTGTACTCTGGCTGGTCAACCCATTTACTTGTACTCTTGCTGGTCTACCCATTTACTTATACTTTGGTTGGTCTAACAATTTACTTGTACTCTGACTGGTCTGTCCATTTACTTGTACTCTGGTTGGTCTGCCCATTTACTTGTACTCTGGCTGGTCAACCCATTTACTTGTACTCTGGCTGGTCAACCCATTTACTTGTACTCTTGCTGGTCTACCCATTTACTTATACTTTGGTTGGTCTAACAATTTACTTGTACTCTGACTGGTCTGTCCACTTACTTGTACTCTGGTTGGTCTGCCCATTTACTTGTACTCTGGCTGGTCAACCCATTTACTTGTACTCTGGCTGGTCTGCCCATTTACTTGTACTCTGGCTGGTCTGCCCATTTACTTGTACTCTGGTTGGTCTGCCCATTTACTTGTACTCTGGCTAGTCTACCCATTTACTTGTACTCTGGCTGGGCTACCCATTTACTTGTACTCTGGCTGGTCTGTCCATTTACTTGTACTCTGACTGGTCTGTCCATTTACTTGTACTCTGGCTGGTCTGTCCACTTACTTGTACTCTGGTTGGTCTGCCCATTTACTTGTACTCTGGCTGGTCAACCCACTTACTTGTACTCTGGCTGGTCTGTCCATGTACTTGTACTCTGGCTAGTCTGCCCATTTACTTGTACTCTAGCTGGTCAACCCATTTACTTGTACTCTGGTTGGTCTGTCCACTTACTTGTACTCTGGTTGGTCTGCCCATTTACTTGTACTCTGGCTGGTCTGTCTATTTACTTGTACTCTGGCTGGTCTGTCCATTTACTTGTACTCTGGCTAGTCTGCCCATTTACTTGTACTCTAGCTGGTCAACCCATTTACTTGTACTCTGGTTGGTCTGTCCACTTACTTGTACTCTGGTTGGTCTGCCCATTTACTTGTACTCTGGCTGGTCTACCCATTTACTTGTACTCTGGCTGGTCTACCCATTTACTTGTACTCTGGCTGGTCTACCCATTTACTTGTACTCTGGCTGGTCTGTCCATTTTCTTGTACTCTGGCTAGTCTGTCCATTTACTTGTACTCTGGCTGGTCTGTCCATTTACTTGTACTCTGGCTAGTCTGCCCATTTACTTCTACTCTGGCTGTTCTATTTTTAAGAAGTGACTAATCCATTTGTACTTTCTTCCACAAATATTATTTCTCCACATCTTGACTTTCAATCCCTCTTTTCAAACTTTATCAAATGCCTTTTCTAATACTAGCCCAGTCTGCTAGAGTAGGTTTTTCATATAAACACATCATTTTGGTTGTAGAATTGGACAATGTGATACATGCTTCTTTTATTGTTATAGTTTGTGAGATCAGTTGTAAAAGACCACATTATCACACTATATATGGCCCTTTTTTCATGTCTGACAGTTTAGTGGAGGTTATTGTGTATTTTGAGATTTTGTTTTTGTCGAACAGCTTCTCTCGTGGCTGACTCTTAAGCTGACTCTATCAATGTTTGACAAACACACACGGCCACAGAATGAACAAGTAGGCCCACTGATCCACGGGTTTTAAAAAAAAATCTTTTTTCATGAATCCTTTCTCTTCCATGTTTTGCCGTAGTACAGTCTCAAATGATGTTACACCATTCCTTATACAGGCTCTCCACGATGTGCGATAATTACATTGATCCTGTATTCAATGACGGAATTATTCCTAGTTTTTACTCAGATCTTCATTGAAGATTCTATCACTCAAGCTGTTTCCTGTCATGCGTCTAACACACTTCATTTCAGTTGTAGTTATTTTATTTTTCTTACTGTTTTTTTTCTACACTTAGACTAAATGTGGGCTGGATAATTTTTTTTTTCTGGGTAAGATTGTTCTGACGTTGTGCTGTCCTCATTACATAACGAATAGATATATATAACATATCCTCTAGATGCTGCAGGTGAGGCAGGGCAGTATTCTTTTATTTTTCTTTTTTTTTTCGCTTGAGTGTCTGCTGGAATCCAAGAAACTGTGAAAGAAGGTATATTGCCAGGTCTACTTAACTTTCTTGTCAATGGTAACAAACAAAGAATAAGTCCCAGAGTTGTAACTTGGACGCCTTTTAACAGAAGGCAGAAGACAGAGAAATTGAAACAATGTGACAGAAGGCCTGTGTAGTGATGTATCAACTGTGGCCCCCAGAAGTGAGGGGAGAAAAGAATAGAGCCACTGTTACCTGCTATGCATGTCGTTAGAGGTGATTACGGAGATTTGGAATCGCCGCTTGTGCAGGCGAGTAGGACGTGCACGGAGCGACCTTAGTGGAATTTTCTGATGCATTTTGGGAAAATGCTGTGTCAAGTGGTGGAGCGGACCTCATTACAATGAAACTAGTTCCGTGGGTAGAATAGAATAGCCTGCAGGACACACAGAATGAAAGAAGGGAGGACATTTCTGGAGCAAACCAGATGGTTGTTTCGTGATCCTTCCCGCGCTGTGTGACGTCACATACAGCATAAGGTGTTTGTCACCGCCCATCACTATTCTGTGCGAGATGTTCGACCTTTTCAAATGAGTTCATGCCTGCCAACTTTTCTTCTCTTATCAGTGTTTTTTTTTAGTGTCTTTATGTCTTCCTTTTTACTGTACCCTGATGTTTCCCATAGAACGTGTTTTGAAGTTATAATCTTGTCACTTCTCGACAAATTTCCAACATATGTCCATATATCTTTCCAATTGTAGATGAATTGGTCGCGTAGCCATTTCTCTTATCTCTATATTAGTCTTGAATTCATTCCATTGTACATGGGATCGTTGGTTGCATGGCCATTTCTCTTATCTTTATAATTATTCTTGAATCCGTTCCATTGTAAATAAGATCTTTGGTTGCATGAGTATTTCTCGTATCTCTACATTAGCCTTGAATTCGTTACATTGTTCACAGAGTATCCTTCTTGAGCATTTATCTTCGAAAGCTTTTAGTTTTTCCTGTCTCTTGTTGTTTTCCTGTTTTCACATGCCTAGATAAGGTTTGATCAAACATTTGCGTTGAATAGAACCTCTTCTAAGATTAATTTTCCTGCCAAGTATTTTTAATGTAATGGTTGTCTATATTGCTTCATCATCAAGTACCGGGCCTAGTGGCGTAGGTGATCATGTTTCTCCACAACTTTCGGCAGCTAATTCTGCGTCTATATTTCGTCACAACAATAAAAATAACGACAACAACGTTAAGGGGGATTCTAATGGAAAACCCTCGTTCGGTAGGGGAGATCATGTGCTACAGGTGATACCCGATCGTCATCAAGCTACTGTAAGCAAAATAAAGATAAAACAAACTCTAAAGATAGGTACTTGGAATGTGAGAACACTCATGCAGAAGGGTAAACTAGAAAACATCATACAAGAAATGAAAAGAATGGGTTTGCAATTACTGGGACTTTGCGAAATGAGATACACCGGATCAGGGAGATCTATTCTGATAAACATAAAATAATCTATATTGCTTAAACACCTGTAATTGCTACCATTTATTGTTTTATATTTACTACACCTGCTAGTATATAAAGAAGGACTTGAAGCGATATCTTCTCCAAACAAGTGGTGATATGACCTGGCTGGTTAATTGTGGTACTAAAATACAAGATACGGGCAATCAAGCATTTACAGTCTGCCATTTGATGTCACCTAAACGTGAAGACTAAATTGGTAAGTTCGAACATTTTATCTTCTATCTATTTATTGACCTTTCGAGCCGTAGCCGGCCCATCGGGCATAGACCTAGATACCCTTTCTCTTATCTAAATTTTTATTCTAACAGTTTTCAAATATTCTAAAAATATTTAATCAAATCTCGCCATTTGTCTCTGTTCTGTATAAGCAACTCTATCTCATTGAGGGAGCCGATTCCTGCTGCTCTTGCCTCTCTGGGAAATGTTCTTCTCAGTGTCTCTGGGTCGACATCTTTTCTTCTTACCTGTTGTTTCCCACATGAGGGCTTGCTTTGTTATTCGGTTATTATCTCTCCTCATAACATGTCCAACATATGACCATCAACTTTTCTTGATTAATGAAGATATTAGTGGTTGGTTGGCGATTTCTCTAATTTCTTCGTTTGTTTTGAATTCGTTTCACGCTATACCAAGTATTTTCATTAGACATTTATTTTCATTCAAGGAAAATAATAATGAAAATAGCGAAAATAGCGTTCAACTTTGTTTCTATGTCTCTGTTGTTTTCCAGCTCTCACATTTTAATATAACTTTATCTTAGTTGTCAAACAATTTCAGGGGGAGAGGTATGTTTACAACACTCGCAAAAAAAAAACAAAAATAAATAATCAACAGAAAAAAAAATAAAGAACGATAGAGTTTGAAGCAGGATCGAATCCGTATTCCTTGACACGGCGCCTTGACACGAGAAATCGGCGCTAGATTGCACGGCTAACTAAGCACGTATTATCTTGTTCATGAATGGCCAGTTGGTAGAGTTGATTGTTATATACAATATGAGCTTCTCATAACCAAATTGTCATTATGTGTTTTCGTGTGTTCATGATTAAATTTTCCTATGTGTGTGTTCTTGTGCTTTTAAAATTCGTTCGTGGCTGCTGGACTTTTCATCTCAGTATCTGTTTGTATCTTCAAAATGTGTTCCTAGTTTTTCGAATTGGCTTCTTATCATCTGCTTGTATCTTCAAAGTATTTTTAGTTATTCGAGGTGACTTCTTATTTGGTCATCTTGCCTGACTCACTGAAGATGCACCACAGAAATGAAAAAGCAGAAGAGCTCAGGTTAAAATAGCATTTCATCTTCATTGAGTGCAGTCTCCGCAACGAAGGTTGGCTACCATGGAGCGCCATTCTGCTCTATCTCTTGCTTTGATGGTGCAGGTTGTCATCGGTTGATTTGTCCATCTTTTGATGTTACTCGTCCATGTTAATCTTGGTCTGCCTCTGCCTCTTTTACCTTGTATTTTCCCCTCCATGATTACTTTCAGTAGACTGTTGTGTCTTTTAACATGGCCTAAGAATCGCATTTGTCTTGTTCTAATTGTGTTCAGAAGTTCTCTTTTCATTTTTAGTTGTTTTAAGACTTCGTCGTTTGTTTTCTTTTCCTTCCACCCAATTCTACCTATTCTTCTATATATCCACATTTCAAAGGCTTCAATTCTCTGTTCTGTTTTCTTGTCTAATGTCCATGTTTCAGCACCATATAGGAACATTGAGAAGATGTAACATTTTGCTAGTAAAATAGCATTTACGACAATGAAAACTGTCTTCTGCAACAAGTCTATGTCAATAGAAGTGAGAAAGAGAGTTCATTGGTGCCATATAGAGCCAATTCTGACCTATGAAAGCGTATCATGGGCCGTAAACAAACATATGAGAAGACAATTAGTGGTCACAGAGATGGGATTTATCAGAAGAATGTTGAAAGTTCCCTGGGCAGCTAAAAAGACCAATGAGGAAATTCTCAAAGAGGTCAACACAGAGAGGGATCTTCTAAAAAACATCAGAAAGAAACAATCAACATTTATCGGGCACATGATGAGAAGAGTAAAGTTGAAATACTTGGTTACAGCTGGAAAAATACAGGGAAAGAGAGATCTTGTTCTTCTATCCTTCCTCTATTGCCGTTGGCGTCGAGGGGAGATAAATCTACGATTCTTTGCTCTTCTGTTGGCCTCTTATAGTGACTCTAGTATTCCCTTTATCCATCTCTTTCTCGGTCTTCCTTTTAATCTGGCGTTTTCGTAAGAGAGATCGTGGACGACAAATGGAGAAGATACTAGATAGCTTGGTGTCGAGGCATGGGAAACAGTCAACAACATAATTGATAAGATGCACTGTGGATAGAAAATAGTGGAAGGACATCATCGCATACGTCAATCGGCGTGGCACATGATGATGGTGATGATGATGATTGACTGACTCACAAAGCCAAGCTTCGCCGGATTGACAAGAACACATACCGCAGGAAGTGGATGCACCTACTCGAGTTCTTCCATGTCAACAGCCTAACTTGGATGTATTGCCCTGGATATGCGGGGGATCGTGACATTGAGATGGCTGCTATGGATGTATTGCCCTGGATATGCGGGGGATCGTGACAATGAGATGGCTGCTATGGATGTATGGGCCTGGATATGCGGGGATCGTGACAATGAGATGGCTGCCATGGATGTATTGCCCTGGATATGCGGGAGATCGTGACAATGAGATGGCTGCCATGGATGTATTGCCCTGGATATGCGGGAGATCTTGACAATGAGATGGCTGCCATGGATGTATTGCCCTGGATATGCGGGAGATCGTGACAATGAGATGGCTGCCATGGATGTATTGCCCTGGATATGCGGGAGATCGTGACAATGAGATGGCTGCCATGGATGTATTGCCCTGGATATGCGGAAGATCGTGACAATGAGATGGCTGCCATGGATGTATGGGCCTGGATATGCGGGAGATCGTGACAATGAGATGGCTGCCATGGATGTATTGCCCTGGATATGCGGGAGATCGTGACAATGAGATGGCTGCCATGGATGTATTGCCCTGGATATGCGGGAGATCGTGACAATGAGATGGCTGCCATGGATGTATTGCCCTGGATATGCGGGAGATCGTGACAATGAGATGGCTGCCTGGTTGGCGGAGTGAGACAATGCACAGGAAACTTTTAAAATGGACATGTCTGGCACTGCCAGAGCTTTACAAGAGCACCTCTCACAGGATAGAGACAGGGAAACTAAGGATAAAACACATGTCAAAAGAATAGTGGAACGCGGCGCCACGAGGAGCGAAAGCAGGAAACGAAGAATTGAGTAATTAGCAGATCATCATCATTGCACTCCGAACACGTCCATGGGTGCTCGGATCCCCTCCCCAGCAAGTCCCGTCCAGCGACTGACGACTCCAGTTCTGTGTTGGTTGATAAGTCTTCAAGTAAGCCCACTAAGTTTCTCTGTTCTGGCTGTGCCCATCTTAACTCCCACCTCTTTCATCCGAAGTAGTGACGTGGACTCATGGTTGTCGAAGTCCTGTACACTTTCCACATCTCGGAAGATATTGATGATGTCTACCCGATCTATTGGAGCCGCGATAGCTCAGTCGTTAGTGAACTGGACTACAAAGGACAAGAGGCAGGGTTCGATCCCAACCGACGGCTTCGGGTTCACCCAGCCTTAAATGGGTACCGGATTTTTTTTTCTGGGAAAGTAAAGCGGCACGGGCGTGATACCGACCACATTACCCCAAAAATCATGTGTCGAAGGTCTGTAAAATGTATGGTCACTAACACCATATTCCCTATACGTCACTTGGCGTGACGGGGGCTCTTTACTTTTTTTTACCCGATTCATTGGTTGACCGTCTTCAACGACAGCGCAGTTAGCCAACCTGTCCGCTCTTTCATTTCCCCGTACTCCCGCATATCCAGGGACGAAGACAAAGGTGACCCTACGTATTCTTCACTTCTCCAATGACTCTACCTATTGCCAGCGTACAGAGGCCGCCTCCAATTTTTCTTATCATGCTCATAGAAACATTTAGTATGCAGGCATGGGTGTAGTCTTGTGACTCTAACCAGGTGAATGCCTTGGGCACTGCCATCACCTCCATCGTCATGCTACTCGTGGTCATAACGTATGCACCAATGTCTTCTCTTTCTCTTGTGCTGTTTGGTTTTTTTTTAATTTGATGCGAGCGCTGACTTGAAAGTTGCTGTGCCATTTTAAAAATATTTTTGTTCGCTATATGCTACGCTTTGCAGCCAGATCTTCCCAGTTTCTTTCACTGATAGAGAATTCACTCAAGGAAGCCCTGCATGCATCCTTATATCTCAGCACTGTTCTGTCCTTTGATCTCTTTCCGTTCATGAGTTCGACATACAATATTTCTTTGGGAATACAATTGTTTGCCATTCTTCCTACATGACCCGGCCACCTTAGTCTACGACTCCTAAGTGTTGCCATGATGGATGGGAGTTTGGCTCGTTGTAAGACATTAGAGTTGGTTACTTTGTCCTGCTATGATGGATGGGAGTTTGGCTCGTTGTAAGACATTAGAGTTGTTACTTTGTCCTGCCATGATAGGTGGGAGTTTGGCTCGTTGTAAGACATTAGAGTTGGTTACTTTGTCCTGCCATGATGGATGGGAGTTTGGCTCGTTGTAAGACATTAGAGTTGGTTACTTTGTCTTGCTATTTGATGTTTATAATCTTTCGAAGGCAACGCACATGAAAGCTGTTTAACCTTTTCTCCTGCCCTGCATAGGTAGTCCAAGTTTCTGATCCGTATAGAAATGTACTAAGCACGCAACTTTGGTAAATTTGAATCTTAGTCCTGAGTATTAGTTCGGTGTTGGCCCATGCTCCCTTTAAGTTTACCAAATGTGGAAGCTGCCTTTCCGATTCGGGAATTTATTTCTTCTTCAAGGGAGACGGTGGTTGTGACCATGGAACCGAGATATGTGAACTTTCTCATAGATTCAAGGAGTGTGAGTAGTATAGGTGGCGGTTAATGCCCCCAAATCTTCGTTAAATCTGCGTTAAATGCCCTGTTTTTTTTCTATATAGAAAGTATACACGCAGATGCGTTTTGTTAAATGCCCTGTGTTTTTGTCTATATAGAAAGTATACACGCAGCAAGACGGATCGACCAACACAGCGAGACCTCGATACCCTGTGTTTTTGTCTATATAGAAAGTATACACACAGAAAGACGGATCGACCAAGACAGCAATGGCTGAAATGCCCCCCATTTCTGCGTTTTTCTGCGTTAAATACCCTGTTTTTGTCTATATAGAAAGTATACACGCAGCTGCGTTTTGTTAAATGCCCTGTGTTTTTTGTCTATATAGAAAGTATACACGCAGAAAGACGGATCGACCAAGACAGCGAGACCTTGGTGAGCATAGGTGACGTCGTGATGCGCACTGCCTCACGATATGTGTGTGCTTGTAAATAAATAGTGTGTTGTGATGATTTGAAAAGGGAGGAAAGCAGGTGCTAGCTCTCTCTTGCTAATCAGTAATAGTGGTTTGCTATCTCTCTCTCTCTCTCCATCGCTGTCTCTTTCGCTCTCGGTCATTCTCTCTAGTTCTCTCTCCAATTCCGTCTCTGTCTCTCTCGTTATCTCTCTCCCTCTCCGTCTCTGTCTCTCTCGTTTTTTCTCTCCATCGCTCTCTCTCTCCCTCTCTGTCTCTTTCGTTATCTCTCTCCTTCTCCGTCTCTGTCTCTCTCGCTATCTCTCTCACGCTCCATCGCTCTCTCTCTCCAGCTCTGTCTCTTTCGCTCTCGCTATCTCTCTCCTTCGCTGTCTCTATCTCTCGCTATCTCTCTCCGTCTCCATCGCCCTCTCTCTCTCGCTTCCTCTCTGTCTCTATCTCTCTCCCTCTCTCATCGCTCTCTTTCGCTCCCTCTCCAGCTCTGTCTCTTTCGGTCTCGCTATCTCTCTCTTTCCATCTGTCTCTCTCCCTCTCCATCGCTCTCTCTCTCGCTCCCTCTCCAGCTCTGTCTCGTTCGCTCTCGGTATCTCTCTCCCTCTCCATCGTGTTCTCTCTCTCCCTCTCCATCTTTATCACCTATCCTCTCTTAGACGTGTAACCTATCAGGCCACACTCCCTCCTCTCCCTTTAGCTCTCCCACATCGTTCCGCCCTCCCGCATATTTTTAGCGTCCCGCCTATTGTAACACTTGATTATTCTCACCCTTTATGTCTAGCACCTCGCCTTCCTTCTAGACTTCTCTGTATCTCTCTCTCTCTCTCGCTCTCTCTCTCTCTCTCTCTTCTAACCCCTACTAGACTTCTTTCCTACCATTCGTACTTTATACACATCACCATTAATACAACCGAAATTCCTTTAATGATAACCTACCACATCGTTATGAGATAAGAGGAAAAAAAAATTCAACTTACACCGTAAAATATACCACTACAACACAGACCGCTAGACTGAACAGTACTATGAAAATAAACTTCCGTGAATCAATCGCACTTATAACACGAAGTTTCACATGCAACTGGTAAATAAAAGTTGGACGACACTATTTCACTCTCGACTAACATCTAGGCTAACCAATCAGAGAAGAGGATTTCTATCGGACATCCATCAATGAAATGACTAACCTTTAGATTAACCAATCAGAGAAGATGATTTCTATCGGACACCCATCAACGAAATGACTGACCTTTAGATTAACTAATCAGAGAAGAGGATTACTGTTATCGTGATAACTGACCTCATTTTCCACATTAAGTACTGTCGATTCTGACACATGGGTTATTTTAAATCGATTCGGTCCCTGATAAAATCCACCGGTCGGGTCAATGGTGGGGGGCAATAATACAGGTGGCGGGTTACTTGAACGCGCTTTGACCCCTGATGCAATACCAGAGGAGTTCCATGGCAGTCATAATAGTTAGACACAACGAGCAGAAAGTTATATTCAAGGTTCAAAAAGTTAGGTCAAAGAGCAAAATTTTTACCCTCAGACCACAAAAATATAGGCACTTATCCAAAAAGTCGACCTCAAAACCCTAAAAATCTACTCCCACACTCATACTAGTTAGAAACATCGAACAGATAGTTACATCCAAAGTCCCAAAAATTACGTCAAAGCGAAGAATTTTAACCCCCAGACCACAAAAATATAGGCACATAGTCAAAAAGTAAACCTAAAAATCTACTTCCACACTCATACTAGTTAGACACAACGACCGGGAAGTTATATTCAAGCTCCAAAAAAGTTAGACCAAATCGCAAACATTTTACTCCCAGAACACAAAAAATTTAAGCTCATAAGCGAAAAAGTCGACCTCAAAACCCTAAAAATCTACTCACATAGTCATAATAGTTAGACACATCGAACAGATAGTTATATTCAAGGTCCAAAAAGTTAGACCAAATCGCAAAATGTTAACACAAGAACACACAAATTTAGGCTCATAAGCTAAAGGTCGATCTCAAAACCCTGCAAATCTACTCCCATAGTCATAATAGTTAGACACATCGAACCGATCGTTATTTCTAAAGTCCAAAAAGTTGGGCCAAATCACTAAAATTTTACCCACAGAACACACAAATATAGACTCATTAAAAAAGTCGACCTCAAAACCCTAAAAATCTACTCACATAGTCATAATAGTTAGACACATCGAGCAGGAAGTTATATTCAAGGTCCAAAAAGTTAGACCAAATCGCAAACATTTTAGCACCAGAACACAAAAATATAGACTCATATTAAAAAAGTCGACCCAAAACCCTAAAAATCTACTCACATAGTCATACAAGTTAGACACATCGAACCGATCGTTATTTCTAAAGTCTAAAAAGTTGGACCAAATCACTAAAATTTTACCCACAGAACACAAAAATATAGACTCATATTAAAAAAGTCGACCTCAAAACCCTAAAAATCTACTCATATAGTCACACTAGTTAGACACAACGAGCAGGAAGTTATATTCAAAAGCCAAAAAAAAAAAACAACTTTATTTTAGACATCCACATTCCAACAATTTTCTTAAAAATCACTTTTATGATAGTTACCTCCCTTACCATTTTTAAGGGATACGCCGATA
This sequence comes from Megaustenia siamemsis, assembly GCA_032433765.1. Classification (NCBI taxonomy): domain Eukaryota; kingdom Metazoa; phylum Mollusca; class Gastropoda; order Stylommatophora; family Ariophantidae; genus Megaustenia; species Megaustenia siamemsis. The sequence continues at coordinate 10,923,551 of JAVIAB010000107.1, read as the reverse complement.
AAATCGGTAAAAATCGTAAATTTACAATCTTGGCTTACTCCAAACTTTATTTTAGACATCCCCATAGCAAAGATTTACTTATAAATCACTTTTATGATTGTTACCCCCACGGCTATTTTTTAGGGATACGCCCATAAAATCGGTACAAATCGTAAATTTAGCACGCAGGCTTACCTAAAACTTTATTTTAGACATCCCGTTACCAAAAATTTACTTAAAAATCACTTTTATGATTGTTACCCCCATGTCCATTTTTGAGGGATACGCCCCTGAAATCGATAAAAAATTGAAATTTAACCCCAAGGCATACCCCAAACTTTATTTTAGACATCCCCATACCAACAATTTTCTTAAAAATCACTTTTATGATTGTTACCCGCTTACCACTTTTGAGGGATACGCCCATAAAATCGGTAAAAATCGTAAATTTTCACTAAGGCATACCCCAAACTTTATTTTATAATATTCCCATAGCAAAAATTTACATTAAAAACCACTTTTAGGATTTTACCCCCGACCATTTTTGGTGGCTACGCCCCTGAATTCGTGGAAAATCGTAAATTTAGCACGTAGTCTTACCTAAAACTTTATTTTAGACATCCCCATACCAAAAATTTACTTAAAACTCACTTTTGAAATTGTTACCCCCCTTACCATTTTTGTGGGATACGCCCCTGAAATCGATAAAAAAAAATGAAAATTAACCTCAAGGCATACCTCAAACATAATATTTGACACCCCTACATATCAAATTCCAAAAAAAAAAACAACAAAAAGCTAGTAGTAGTGGTGGCTGTTTCTTCTACTTCTTCTTTTCTCTTTCACTGATACCTAAAAGGTGTCATGGTTTATATCATTTGTCGTTCTTGTGCTGCTCGAATTGTCTGAATTAGTGATTTTCCTTTGTTGTTACATGTCTCTGTCACTGCATCTATCCATCTTCTTCTGGGTCTTCCTCTTGGTCTTTTTCCATGCATTCTCGAGAAGAACGCCCTTGATGGTGATTGGTGAGGATTCATTCTGACCAGGTGGCCGAACCATTTAAGTTGTTGTTGTTCTATATATTCTTGGCAGGGTTTTGTTCCTACCATTTTTCTTATGGTTTCATTTGGTATTCTATCTCTTCTTGTGTTGTTTGTTACTTTTCTCAAGCATCGCATCTCACATGTATTGATTTTTCTTAAATGTGATTTAGAAAGGGTCCATGTTTGACTTTCATAGCACAAAGTTGGTATGAAGATGCTATTTATCATTTGTTGTTTAGCTGGCATAGAAATGTTTGGATGTCTTAGCAATGGTGAAAGCTGGTATGTGACAGCATTTGCTTTTTGTATTCTCATGTCAATTTCTCTGTCTAGTTTTCCATCTTCTGTGAACATTGCGCCTAAATACTTGAATTCCTCTACTTGTTTTATTTCTTTGTCTTTGATCTTGATGTTTAATGGGTGTCTTAATTTACTTATTCTTATAGCCTCTGTTTTTGCTGTGTTAATTTTCATACTGTAGTTTGTGCAGCTTTTATCTAGAGATGTTAAATGCTGTTGTAGCAGGTTTTCATCCTCATATATTAGGCATTGGTCATCTGCGAAGAGTAGCTCATTGATGTTGGAGTTGGTGGCTGTTTACCCACACCAAATGTAATTTTTTTTTTGCACCATTGCAGTGCGGTTTCGGTGCATGCACATGCACTTTTAGAATGGGTATACAGCCACCTTAAAAATATCTCAGCTGACATAAAATATCCCACATGTCACAAAATATCCCACATGTCACAAAATATCTCAGCTGTCATAAAACATTACAACTTTCACAAAATATTCCAGCTATTCCAATCTCCTGACATGGCCCTAAGTGATGAATGTCTATTTCTAATGTTGGAAATTAGCCTTCATTTTTACTTTGGCCTCTATTAGAACATTCTAATTACTCTTGTAGAACACCTCATTGCTACTCTTTTAGTACATTCTAATTACTCTTGTAGAACACCTCATTGCTACTCTTTTAGTACATCCCTGTTACTCTTTTATAAATTCCTCGTTACTCTTTGTGAATAGTCTCGTTACCCTTCTAGAATAGCCTCGTTACTCTTTTAGAACATACTCATTATTCTTTCAGACCATCGTAATTACTCATTCCTGGCTGTCCATAGTATTCTCAACATTCTTCTGTAAAACCACATTTTTGTGACCTCTGACAATTTTCTTGTCTGTTGTCTGATTGTTCACAATTCACATCCAGGCATCAAATTAACGTCGTCCACCGCTATTATTTAGCTATACATTAACCCATTTAAGTATACCTTAGTGTCGTTTAGATGTCTCTTTCTTTGTTACAATAATTCCTTTGGAGGCCTTATTGCTATTGAGACTAAGGCCTTTATTTTCACTTTCCATCAGTATAAGATGAATTATTTATATATAACACATTGCCACTCTTAGCGATTAAGACTGTGTCATCAGCATATCTCATGTTGCAAAAGAACAAAATTAGTATAGAAAGCTGCTTTATAGAATTGCTGGATTTGTGTGTTCTATTATGGCTCTCTTGCAGTACTTTCTAATCATAGCATATGCATCAAGGGACAGACAACAATCCTGGACATGTAACTGCTGCAATGAAGTTCACCTATAGGCAATCATCACTATTCCTTTGTCTGTAGTTACATCACATGACTTCATCCCAAGTTTTCACAGATTTGGACAGTGCATAGATAAGGCATACAATCCATCATCTGTTATATCACATTTGCCTATGTCCAATGAGCAGTTTTGTGCCAGAAAATCTAAGCCAGTGTCTCAGAAAACCTCACACTCCTGAAAGTTAAGGTAGCATAGCTTGCTGCAGTTCTTAGTAATGTGGATGACCCATTGGTATGACACCTTGGTAAAGATGGAAGAATTTGTAAAAAGTTAGGCCTTTGTGAACAATTATAAATGTAAATATTTGTAAATAGTACTATCATATTTTTTTAAAATGTGTAAATAATAAAAACAATGGTAAATATATAAATATCTGCCAACAGTTATAATAAACTTCTGAAAATGTTTAAACATTGTACATAAATATAACAACACTAGTAAACATGTACAAATTAAACTCATCATCCCTTTTGATGTATGAAGGAATAATGGTGTTAGTAATCATATTTTTTAATGACCAACAGGACTTTTATAAGAGATGAGGATAGAATCAAGAACTGCCACACTACCTTTTCACATAAAATGGAAGATGTGTAAATACATTTTTGAAACTGGCCATATATAAATATGTTAATATTTTTCAACACTGACACAGATCCTATCACTAAGCTTGTTTAAACTATACATACTATCTATATACATACTATATATACACTATACATATTGAATGTTTAAAAACATCACAGAGGTGTCAGGCCTAAGCATTAATGGAAAGATAATCAATAACCTAAGATATGTTGATGATACTGTCTTACTAGCAGAAGATCTACATCAATTACTAAATGAAATAAACATGATAAGCAAACTATATGGATTAGACATGAATATAAAAAAGGCTAAAACTATGATCATTAACAAAGATAATACTCAAAACCTACAAATAGATATCAAAGTTGAAGGAATGGACCTGGAGACAGTTCAGATTTACAACTACCTTGGACATACTATAACCAGTGATGGAAAATGTAAAACTAAAATAACCATAAGAATATGAATGGCAAAAAGTAATTTTAATGCCATGAAAAATATACTAACATCAAAACAAATAACATCAGGGCTAAAACAGAGAATACCAAATTATTATATCTTCTCAACATTTTTGTATCGTGTAGAAACATGGACATTAGACAAGAAAACAGGACAGAGAACTACTAAAAATGAAAAGAGAAGAAAATTCTCAAGACCTACAATTAAATATCACAGTTGAGGGAATACATCTGGAGACAGTCCAGAGCTACAACTACCTGGGACATACTATAACCAATGATGGAAAATGTAAAATTGAAATAAACAAAAGAATAGGTATTGCAAAAAGTAATTTTAATGCCATGAAAAATATACTAACAACAAAACAAATATCAGCAGGGCTGAAACTGTGAAAGGCAACATGTTACATCTTCTCAATATTCCTGTTTGGTGCAGAAACATGGACATTAGACAAGAAAACAGCACAGAAAATTGAAGCCTTTGAAATGTGGATTTATAGAAGAATAGGTAGAATTGGATGGAAAGAAAAAAAAACAAACGATGAAGTTTTAAAACAACTGAAATTAAAAAGAGAACTACTAAATACAATTAGAACAAGACAAATCAAATGTTTGGGGCATGTTAAAAGACACAACAGCCTACTAAAAGTAATATTAGAAGGGAAAATACAAGGTAAAAGAGGCAGAGGCAGACATGGACGAGCGAGTAACATCAAAAGATGGACAAGTCAATCTATGTCAGCCTGCACCATGAAAGCAAGGAACAGAGTAGAATGGCGATCTGTGGTAGCCAACCTTCGTTGCAAAGAAGGCACTTGATGATGATGTAAATTGCTACCATTTAAAAACAAATTAATTTCCTATAATTTGCATAAACATTTAAAAGCATATTTATTTATTGCATTAATTTAAATCTATATTCATTGCTAAACATGTCTAATAATTAATATTTTACAGAATATTATGAACTGTCTATAAGGTTAAAGCCCCTACTAACAATAACTTATAAAGAAAAATGAAATTAGCAGTGACTTCATATAATAACCACAGAAAAAAATACTTTTAAAAACTATCCAAAAAGATCTATACCTATGTTTTATAAATTATACCAAAGCATTTGATAAAGTAAAGCACAAGAAATAATAAAAATTGTAGATGGCATAAATGTTGACAGTAAAGATCAAAGAATAATTAGAACACATACTGGCAACAAACAGCGGCCATAGAACTGGAAATCCAAAAAGACAACAATTATATATATGTTCAATTTATGAAGCAAATGTAACTTACACTTTTAGTTTTAGATGACAATCATGGTCTAATATAACACGAAAGACAGTACTGAGGCTATACGGAGTGTGCCTGGCCTAGAAGTGGGCAAAATCTGCAAGACAAAAACAGCAACATTACACATAGTTTACTGATAATCTCTATCAAAGAGACAGACAGATAGAGAGTCATATACACATATATATTACTAATATTTGTTATAAATTAATGTGTAACATAAAATTTATAGAATCATTAATTTGACACTCTTTAGAGTGAAACATGGCATAAAGTTGTGAGAGATAATGGGAGCTTCTTCATCTCATCAACCAATTTTGAAGGCCCTTATATAAATTCTAGAAATTAAACGAAGATCATAAATGATGAGTGAAATTATTACAGAAGAGGGATTTTTTAATTTACTACGCAGCTCTTCAACAAAGCAGGTGATTAATTTTATGCAATTTCAGGATACATTTTTTAGAAAGAATAAACATGTACCTACTGAACAATTTCAATAAATCATCTGTAGAGCTCTTTTTTCTCTTCACATTGGCATAATTATATATATTTTTCCTTTTCAAATTTAACCTTAGCTTCCATTTATTTGCCCCTCACTCTGCTGTAAATCTACCATTAAAAGTTAACATTGTACCCAAGTATTTGAATTCTTTCATATTTTAAACTGTCAATTTAATGCAATTGATGGCAGGTTGTTAATTACACACATATAAGGCAAAGTTTAAGACTTAGATTTAACAAGTTTGTATTATATTCTGTTTTAGATTCTCCAGCTCTCAGTAAACTCCACATGGAACACCTTTCTTGTTTTTATTTAATTTTTAATAATGCTGTCCTTAATCAATCCACTGTGTGATTGTCAAACCAAATATGATTGTGAGAAACTGTATAAAAACAACGTTTATAATTAATAATTAAATTAACATACTGTCTGTTTTTATCCAACAAGCAAAGAGAACAGTTTGTTTTATTGTCCTGTACTAAAATTATTTTATCTTAATTTTTCAAGAATGGTTTCTCTATTATTTATACTGTAACTATAACTTAATAAAAATGTCTATAAGGCACAACTTTTCATCCATTTTTATCTATAAATGTACTTTATTGTGACTGCAAAAATTATGTGTGTGTGAGAGACAGCTATTAATATTACTGATTTAATTTAATTTGTTTAATTTAAAAATAACAATTGGTAGCTTAATGTAATTCTTATTATTATTTGTAATATTAGAATTACATTATAATCGTATTAATAAATAACTTTTGCCTGCAGCAAACTTACTTAATTCTTTTGTATGTTAGAATCATGACAAATAAACAATGAATAATAATGAATGAATATTAATTCATTTCAATATAAAGACTGAAGTACCTTGAATTATGGCAAAATTATTTATAAAAATTCATCACTACTTGAAGATATTCTAAGTTATTCTGTTGGAGAATCTGAAATGATATGGCCTCCATGTTCCTGAAAATATCATTTGATTTTAACTACTCACTCTGCATTTTGTGAGGATAAGATAAAAATAAAATATATTGTTTACAATCATACAGCCCTATTTTAAGAACAATCGTGGATTTCTTGTTGAATTTTATACATACTGAATAATTTTAAATTGCTACAATCTAAAAACAAATTAATTTTCAATAATTTGCACAAAACTTAGAAGCACATTTATTTATGACATTAATTTATATCTATATGCATTGCTAAACATGACTAATGATTAATATTTTGTTTGCATGGGCGCCATTTTGAGAAAAATCGTGGAGTTCTAATTGAATTTTATGTATACTAGATAATTTTTAATTGCTACCATTTAAAACAAATAAATTAAATATAATTTGCAAAAAACTTAGAAGCACATTTATCGCATTAATTTAAATCTATATGCTAAACATATCTAATGATTAATATTTTACAGAATATTATGAACTGTCTAAAAAGTTAAAGGAAATACCCCTACGAACAATAACTTGTGCTTTACGAAAAATTAGATTGCTGCAGTGACTTCCCTTAATAAACAAGGCGAATAATACTTTAAAAAAATTCATATAAAATAATACTTCCCATTTGCATTGTAAATTAGAGGCACATAAACTTTGATAAGATTTAATATTAGTGCATCGTAAGACAGATTGCCTAATAGGTTTTTGTATATTTAAACTTACAAATGTTATAAAATATATATTTTATTCTAGTGATATACAAACTTGTGGCACTCTTATAATATTACAATAGCAAGTGTCTTATATAATATTTATTAGTTTTATGTACTTTTAGTGGCCGCTCTCTCAGAACTGCTAGTGCAGATTTTGAGAAAGAACTGTCTGATTGTTGCCAATGATTAAGACGTGACTGCTCGTGTCATCCTAGGTTCAGCTCCTGTGTTGCCTGCTCTAGCAGCACAGACTGTGTCATGTCGGCTACATGGCATAGTAGTCTTTGGGTACTGTGCTGATACCTCCCATTATGTCATTGTTTGAACGCAACATCAGAGGGGTGGAAGATGCGTGGTCGGACCAAGGTAACACCTGATGTCCTTAGTGCCGAGATTGCAATCGCGCACGGCTGTGTGCTGTTGAATCTGGGCTAGTCTCCACTAGCTAGGCAGCTCTAGCCTAGAGCATCAGTCCTAGTGAGGTGGGGATCCTGGGGACAGCAGCCCTTCCATTTACACAAATGACATGAATGGGTCCCTTAACTTCTGTTCCCTACATTTCCTATCGAGTTTGACAATGAAAAAGGGAAAAGCAGCAGGACCTGACAATATAAAGATAGAGAAGATTTTTGGCACTGAAATAATCACAGACATATGCAATGACATATATCATACAGGATACATACCGAATGAACTAAAAACATCAACTTTTATTGCATTGCATAAAAAGAACGGTACAAAGACTACACCAAATCTTTTGATAGAATACACCTTAATCAACTTATAGACTGCCTAAAGTCTTTTGCTCTTCTGTTCGCCTCTGCTGCTGTTATGTTTCCTAGTGCTTCTAATATTCCATCGATCCATCTTTTTCGTGGTCGACCCTTGGGTCTGTTGTTCTCACAACGTTTGTTGAAGGTTCGTTGTGTTGTGTTTTGTTCTATCTGCCTTGTCACGTGGCCGAACCATTGTATCTGTTGTTTCCTTATATATTCTATGGCGGGGGCTATTCCTAGCTTTTTTCTCAGTTCTTCATTTCTGATCTTATCTCTCAGACTGTTTCCTGTCATTCGTCTAACACATTTCATCTCTGTAGAGGTTATTTTTCTTATTGTTCTTGCATCTAGAGTCCAGGTCTGGCATTGGTAGCACAACGTTGGGATGAAGATTGTATTGTATAGTGCTCGTTTTGTCTCCAGAGTTATTTCCTTGTTGGACAATAGTGGTGATAACTGTCCGATGATTTGACAAGCTTTGTTGCATCTTGATTCTATCTCTGCTGTTTGGGAATTATCGTTTGTCATTAGACTTCCTAGGTATTTGAATTCCTCTACTTGTTTTAGTTGTCTGCCTTCTATAGTTATGTTGATGTTCTGTTTATTTTTGGCGACATTCATGACTTCTGTTTTGTTGATGTTGATTTTCATGTTGTATTTTGTTCCTAAGATGTTGAGTTTGTTTAAGTGTTCTTGTAGGTCTTCTATTGTTTCATGTATTAGTGCCTGGTCGTCTGCAAATAAAAGCTCGTTGATCTCCTCTGTCTCTGATGGGTTGGCTAGCTTGCATATATGGTCCATGTATGTAATAAACAGTAGGGGGGATAGTACGCACCCCTGTCTTACACCTGATCTAACTTCGAAGTGGTCTGTGTAGCCTGTTGCTGTTCTGACCCTGCAGCTGCTGTTGGCGTAGAGACTTTTAATAAGGTTGGTTAGATGTTGGCTTACTCCGTGTGTTGTTAGTATCTCCCACAGTTGTTCTCTGTTTACTCTGTCGAATGCTTTTTCCTGGTCAATGAAGGCTATGTTTAAGTTTTGGTTGTGTTCTGTCGTTTTTTCTGCAAGCTGTTTTAGTGTGAATAGTGCGTCGGTGAAACAGTGGGTATTTAGGGGGTGATAGAAGACGGAGAGGGGATAGGTGAAGGTCAGATAAGACGAGATCGGGAGACAATTCATGATCCACGAGAAATAGGAAGAGTGCGTGTTCGAGACAAAGGTTTTTCGAAAGCGAGACTAAAAGGGCAGAGGAGAAAAGGTTGTACGAGTGAACGGTCATTCGACAAACAGCGGGCGCTAGTGCGGACGACAATACGGTACCGTTAGCGTGAATGTTAGCTTCTATGTTAAGAAGTGGAAATGTTTTCTAAAAGGACAGTAAGTGATAAGGCTGTGAGATTAAGTTTAGTAAGGTCTCATGAAATAATTACTTGTGTTCAACTAGGTGGTAATGATATTAAAATGTGATACTAAGTGATTACAGGAACTAGCTAGAGTCCAGTGTCATGGACATAACTAGGTATGATTGACAGAAAGAGTTGTGATACTCCAGTCAGTTAGCAATGTAGTGTAGCTACAATTTGTAGTACATGAGTATAATTACTTGTGCTCAACTAGGTGGTAATGATATTAAAATGTGATACTAAGTGATTACATGAACTAGCTAGAGTCCAGTGTCGTGGACATAACTAGGTATGATTGACAGAAAGAGTTGTGACACTCCAGTCAATCAGCAATGTAGTGTAGCTACAATTTGTAGTACATGAGTGTTGTCAGTCTAGGCTAGTGTGGCCGTTAGTAGACGATAATGTGAATCTATCATGTACCACGATGTGCAAGAGATTTAGGGAACAGACAGTTCATGCCATGTATAGTCGGTTGTTAACCGCATAGAGATATTAAGCAGAACCATTTGTGTACAAGAGACAGTAGAGAATATATACATATCTATATCATAGCTTCGACCATGTGTAGACGATGGTAGCAGCATAGAGACAATAATGAGAACCATTTATGTACAAGATTTGTGCAAGAGACATTAGGAAATAAACTGTTCCTACCATATATGGACGGTTGTTAGTAGCCTAGTGACATTAATCAGAACCATGTGTGTACACGAGTGTGCAAAAGATCTTAAGGACAGCATAGCGTCGACCGTGTGTAGGGTTGACAGCTTTATAAGATCCAGAGTGTCATATATCATGCCATGATGTTACAGATGTCTTGTTGAGGCCACGCATGTGGTCCGGTTGTAAATAAATTCAATTGTGTTTCTGTTCAAGAGAGTTGATTTCATCATTTGTCTTGGCACTATATTACATTCGCGAAGAACGGGCCAACGGGGTTGCAGGTAACAGCAGCACAACGTGAAGTACAGATTATGCGATCAAGGAGCCATATGGGAGGGAGTTACCTCCTACCGGAGAACACCAGGGCGAGCTCAGAATAACCTGAGTGGTCCTGGGCTGTCGATCACCATCATCATATTGCAGCAGCTCCGGGTGGTTTCGGAAAGACCACCGGGGGCCAACCAAGAAGGTGCTGGGGTTTCAGTGTGACCGCCAGTACCAGTTGTAATCATCATCATCTTGCAGCCGTGCCGGGTGGGTTCAGAGTGCCCACCTGGTGCGAACCAGTACATAGCTGGGTGGTGTCAGTGTGACCGCCAGTACCAGTTGTAATCATCATCATCTTGCAGCCGTGCCGGGTGGGTTCAGAGTGCCCACCTGGTGCGAACCCATACATAGCTGTGTGGTGTCAGTGTGGCCGCCAGTACCAGTTGTAATCATCATCATCTTGCAGCCGTGCCGGGTGGGTTCAGAGTGCCCACCTGGTGCGAACCAGTACATAGCTGGGTGGTGTCAGTGTGGCCGCCAGTACCAGTTGTAATCATCATCATCTTGCAGCCGTGCCGGGTGGGTTCAGAGTGCCCACCTGGTGCGAACCCATACATAGCTGTGTGGTGTCAGTGTGGCCGCCAGTACCAGTTGTAATCATCATCATCTTGCAGCCGTGCCGGGTGGGTTCAGAGTGCCCACCTGGTGCGAACCAGTACATAGCTGGGTGGTGTCAGTGTGGCCGCCAGTACCAGTTGTAATCATCATCATCTTGCAGCCGTGCCGGGTGGGTTCAGAGTGCCCACCTGGTGCGAACCCGTACATAGCTGTGTGGTGTCAGTGTGACCGCCAGTACCAGTTGTAATCATCATCATCTTGCAGCCGTGCCGGGTGGGTTCAGAGTGCCCACCTGGTGCGAACCCGTACATAGCTGGGTGGTGTCAGTGTCACCGCCCAGCAGCGAGGAGATCATCGATAAGGTGGAGGTGACCTTAAACGAGGTCACATCAGTTCAGCGGTCAGCAGCGAGCAAAGCAAGTTGAGTCCCAGTGAAAAATAGAAGAACAAGTGAACAACAAACGAAGAAATAAAAGAAATGCGTTGTTTCAATGGTGCCGTCGGTGGAGTTGACATCGGTACATCCTTTGTTTTTTTCGGAACCCCATTTGAGAATCGCTTAACTGTAGTTCTATTATTGGTCTCAGTCTTTTTTCTAAGATTTTGGCGTATAGCTTTCCTACATGGCTGAGCAGAGATATACCTCTATATTGATTGCAGTCTCTTTTGCTACCTTTCTTTTTCCATATTGGTATGATGATTGCCTGTTGCCAGTCTTCTGGGGCTTGTTGTTGGTGCCATGTTGCATTAAATATTCTGTGCAGCCATTGCATTCCTGTTTCTCCCGCTGCTGCTATTATTTCTATTGGAATGTTATCTATCCCTGGTGCTTTGTTTCTTTGTGCATATTTGATTACTTCTTCTATTTCTTCTTTCATGATGTTGGGTTCAGTATTTGTGAGTTCTAGCGTGATTTTTGTTGTCTTGTTGTTAGTTGGTATGTTTAACAGGTCTTCAAAATATTCTTTCCATCTCTGTTGCATACATTGGTTGTTTGATATTGATTGTCCGTCTTTGTCATTTATCAGCTCAGTAGGATCATGGTTTTCTTTTCTCGCTCTTGTGGCTTTTACTGCTTTGTAGAAATCTCTTGTGGCTGTCTTGAAGTCCCTGCTCATGTTTTGTCCGAATTCTGTCCAATTCCTTTGCTTAGCTTCTTTGATCAGCATGTTAACTCTTTTTCGAACTAAGGCATGTCTTTCATATTTTTCTTGGTTCTTGTTCTCCCTCCAATTTTTAAACAGTTTCTTCTTTTCTTTAATTGCTTCTCTGATTGTTTCGTTCCACCACGGGGTGCTCTTTTTCCCTTCTCTTGTTCTTAGCTTCGTTCCACAAACTGTTTTAGAGATGTTAGTTACTGTTTCCTTAAATTGTTTCCACTCTTCTTCTACTGTGCCTACTTCGTTGGGGAGTTTCTTGAATTCCTCTCTTAGTTTTTCTTCTAGGGTTTTCCTTGTTTCTTGATCGTTTAATTGTTTTATTTTTATTGTCTGTTCTTTTTGCTTCTTTTGTTTGTTTTCGTATATTTTCTTTATTTTTGGCTGTCTTAGTGTGATCATAACCATCTTGTAATCCGTGTCGTCTGTAATATTTGGGATTGCTCTACTGTCGGTTACTCTTTTCTTGTTCTCCTTTCTTGTTAGTATAAAATCTATCTGGCTTCTGCATGTTGTGTCATTCCATTTGTACCAGGTGTATACTTGCGACTCTCTGTGTTTGAAGAATGTGTTGGTGATAAATAAATTGTTTTGATTGCATAGTTCCAGCAATCTGCTTCCGTTTTCGTTTATTTCAGCTGTTTTATCGCCAAAGGGTCCTACGATGTCACTGTTCTCACTGTTGCGTTTCCCAAGCCTTCCATTAAAATCTCCCATCATTAACATGTCGTCGCTTTCGTCAATCTTGTTAATGATTTCACTCAGTGTTTCGTAGAATTCTTCGCTGTCTTTTACATTGTTGTTGCATGGGGCATAGATTTGAATGTAATTTGTTTTTCGATCGTCTTCTAGTAGTTTAATTGAGAGAATTCTTTCTGAATGGTATTTTATTTCTAGAATGTTCTTTGCGTGTTCTGGGTCGATGATAAAACCTACTCCATGTATTGCTCTTTCTGTGTTGTCGACTGCCGAGAATATTTTCGTGTAGTTCATGCGTGTTTTCTTTATCTGTTGTCCTTTTACTCTGGTGTCCGCTAATCCTAGTATTTTAATTTTCCTTTTTGTCATTTCTTCTATAAGTTCGATTTCTGTATTTTTTATCCCGCATATGTTTATCGTTGCTACTTTGATCTCCATAGTCTATGTATTTCTCTGAGCATAAATACAATTAACCATCTTAATAAGCATGACAAGCAAAATACATGTATATGGATTTGATATGAATATCAAAAAGACTAAAAATATGTTCATAAGGAAAGAAAATTCTCAAGACGTACAAATAAATATCAAAGTTGAAGGAATACACATAGAGACAGTTCAGAGCTACAACTACCTGGGACATACTATAACCAGTGATGGAAAATGTACAACTCAAATAAACAAAAGAACAGGTATGACAAAAAGTAATTTTAATGCCATGAAAAATATACCAACATCAAAGCAAATAACACCAGAGCTAAAACTAAGATTAGCAAAACGTTACATCTTCTCAATATTCCTGTATGGTGCAGAAACATGGACATTAGACAAGAAAACAGCACAGAAAATTGAAGCCTTTAAAATGTGGATTTATAGAAGAATAGGTAGAATTGGATCGAAAGGAAAGAAAACAAACGATGAAGTTTTAAAACAACTAAAAATGAAAAGGGAACTACTAAACACAATTAGAACAAGACAAATGAAATGTTTGGTGCATGTTAAATGACACAACAGCTTAATAAAAGTAATATTGGAAGGGAAAATAGAAGGTAAAAGAGGCAGAGGCAGACCAAGACTAAGATAGACGAGTAACATCAAAAGATGGACAGCCAACCTATGACAATCTGCACAACCAAAGTAAGAGACAGAGTGGAATGGCGCTCCATGGTAGCCAACCTTCGATGTGGAGACGGCACTCAATTATGATGGTAATGTGACAATACACGAAAATGTGCTCCTGATTGATTTAGGCACCGGTATCCACTCATCGCCAGTGTTGATATTGCTAAGTCCACAGGCCTGTTTGATGACATCATCTGCTCTTATTAGAATTATTGGTGTCCTATTCTCTATATTCTATTTCTGAAGTATTACGTTTATATTTGACATAATGTTTATATATATATATTTATATATATTGTTTATATGCTAAGCCAGTCCGAGCATCTGGATGTGAATCATGGACAACAGGACAGCATACAAGAAAATCACTGGAGGCTGTAGAATGTAGGTTATACATAAGGGTTGTTGAGAATTCCATGGACAACTAAGAAGAGCAAAGAAAACGTTCTGAAAGAGGTCAAAGCAAAAATAGAGCTACTATCCAATATTAGGAAGTACCAATTATAATTTTTTTGGACATGTAATGAGAAAGGAGCAGTTGGAATATATTGGGAAAATTGAGGGACGAAGAGATAGTGAGAAGCAAAGCGAAAAGATACCAGACAGCTTAAGAGAATGGCTTGGCAGAAGGTCAACAACAGAAATGATAAATAACTGTCGAGATCTAAAGTTGTGGAGAGACATGTCACCTACGCGAACAGGCATGGTACTTGATGATGATTTTGTTTATTTAATCATGCAATCTGGTAAGAAATGTATCTTAATGTAGGAGTAACCAGCACACATAACAATGTTGACCTCTTGTCCTGATGACACATTTTCCTAATATCATTTTGACTTACCTGGCGATGTATTCATATAAAATATATAACAACATATCTGCTCTAATGATTATCGCTGTGACACCTGACTTACGATTGCCACACTTATGCAAGCTTACTTCACGACCATTACATCCCAAAATAATGGTTTCACACAAGTCTTTTCTTTCTTCCGTTATCTAACTGCTGCTGCCTTGAAGAGTGGCAGGAGAAAAGAATACATAATATAATCTGGTTTCAGTAGATGTTGTATCGCTTGTTCATTTGATCACTTTCCTTTTATACGTAGTGTCGTTCTTGTGTTAATTTGGACGTTGTTAAGATAAACAAAAATGTTGATTGTTCCACGTGCCTTTATTCTGACTGTCTCTTCCAGTCAGAACAACATGATATTTTAAAAATATTTTTCTTCGATAACACACGTTTAGAAACAAAAGAGGTACGTTATACCAGTTATACCAGTTATAACAGTTATACCAGTTATACCAGTTATACCAGTTATACCAGTTATACCAGTTATACCAGTTATACCAGTTATACCAGTTATAACAGTTATACCAGTTATACCAGTTATAACAACCATCGCAAAAATGTATTTAACTTGTTCTCCACATCGTTATTATTATTATCTGCATTGGAATGAATGACACAGGCGGTCCGAACATTCTCGTATGATGCAGACGAAGCCCTTGAAGGGGAACTCAATGATAAAGGAACAGCCAATTTTTTTAATCCATGGGTAAATAGCCACCACTACTACTAGCTTTTTGTTGTTTTTTTGTTGGAATTTGATATGTAGGGGTGTCAAATATTATGTTTGAGGTATGCCTTGAGGTTAATTTTCATTTTTTTATCGATTTCAGGGGCGTATCCCACAAAAATGGTAAGGGGGGTAACAATTTCAAAAGTGATTTTTAAGTAAATTTTTGGTATGGGGATGTCTAAAATAAAGTTTTAGGTAAGACTACGTGCTAAATTTACGATTTTCCACGAATTCAGGGGCGTAGCCACCAAAATGGTCAGGGGGTAAAATCCTAAAAGTGGGTTTTAAAGTAAATTTTTGCTATGGGGATGTATAAAATAAAGTTTGGGGTATGCCTATAGTAAAAATTTACGATTTTTACCGATTTTATGGGCGTATCCCTCAAAAGTGGTTGGGGGTAACAATCATAAAAGTGATTTTTAAGAAAATTGTTGGTATGGGGATGTCTAAAATAAAGTTTGGGGTATGCCTTGAGGTTAAATTTCAATTTTTTATCGATTTCAGGGGCGTATCCCTCAAAAATGGACATGGGGGTAACAATCATAAAAGTGATTTTTAAGTAAATTTTTGGTAACGGGATGTCTAAAATAAAGTTTTAGGTAAGCCTGCGTGCTAAATTTACGATTTTTACCGATTTTATGGGCGTATCCCTCAAAAATGGCCGTGGGGGTAACAATCATAAAAGTGATTTATAAGTAAATCTTTGCTATGGGGATGTCTAAAATAAAGTTTGGGGTAAGCCAAGAGTGTAAATTTACGATTTTTACCGATTTTATGGGCGTATCCCTTAAAAATGGTAAGGGAGGTAACTATCATAAAAGTGATTTTTAAGAAAATTGTTGGAATGTGGATGTCTAAAATAAAGTTTTTTTTTTTTTTTTGCTTTTTAATATAACTTCCTGCTCATTGTATCTAACTAGTATGACTATGTGAGTAGATTTTTAGGGTTTTGAGGTCGACTTTTTAAATATGAGTCTATATTTTTGTGTTCTGGTGCTAAAATTTTAGTGATTTGGCCTAACTTTTTGGACTTTAGAAATAACTATCTGTTCGATGTGTCTAACTAGTATGACTATGTGAGTAGATTTTTAGGTTGACTTTTTGACTATGTGCCTATATTTTTGTGTTCTGGGGGTAAAATTTTTGCGATTTGGTCTAACTTTTTGGACCTTGAATATAACTTCCTGCTCGATGTGTCTAACGATTATGACTATGTGAGTAGATTTTTAGGGTTTTGAGGTCGACTTTTTTAATAAGAGTCTATATTTTTGTGTTATGTGGGTAAAATTTTAGTGATTTGGCCCAACTTTTTGGACTTTAAAAATAACGATCGGTTCGATGTGTCTAACTATTATGACTATGGGAGTAGATTTGCAGGGTTTTGAGATCGAACTTTAGCTTATGAGCCTAAATTTGTGTGTTCTGGTGTTAACATTTTGCGATTTGGTCTAACTTTTTGGACCTTGAATATAACTATCTGTTCGATGTGTCTAACTATTATGACTATGTGAGTAGATTTTTAGGGTTTTGAGGTCGACTTTTTCGCTTATGAGCTTAATTTTTGTGTGTTCTGGGAGTAAAATGTTTGCGATTTGGTCTAACTTTTTTGGAGCTTGAATATAACTTCCCGGTCG
The DNA here is from genome assembly GCA_032433765.1 of Megaustenia siamemsis. NCBI lineage: Eukaryota > Metazoa > Mollusca > Gastropoda > Stylommatophora > Ariophantidae > Megaustenia > Megaustenia siamemsis. The sequence continues at coordinate 10,906,485 of JAVIAB010000107.1, read as the reverse complement.
TTGTGTCTAACTAGTATGAGTGTGGGAGTAGATTTTTAGGGTTTTGAGGTCGACTTTTTGGATATGTGACTATATTTTTGTGGTCTGAGGGTAAAAATTTTGCGCTTTGGCCTAACTTTTTGAACCTTGAATATAACTTTCTGCTCGTTGTGTCTAACTATTATGACTGTCATGGAACTCCTCTGGTATTGCATCAGGGGTCAAAGCGCGTTCAAGTAATCCGCCACCTGTATTATTCCCCCCCCCCACACCATTGACCCGACCGGTGGATTTTATCAGGGACCGAATCGATTTAAAATAACCCGTGTGTCAGAATCGACAGTACTTAATGTGGAAAATGAGGTCAGTTATTACGATAACAGTAATCCTCTTCTTTGATTAGTTAATCTAAAGGTCAGTCATTTCGTTGATGGGTGTCCGATAGAAATCCTCTTCTCTGATTGGTTAATCTAAAGGTTAGTCATTTCGTTGATGGGTGTCCGATAGAAATTCTCTTCTCTGATTGGTTAGCCTAGATGTTAGTCGAGAGTGAAATAGTGTCGTCCAACTTTTATTTACCAATTGCATGTGAAACTTCGTGTTATAAGTGCGATTGATTCACGGAAGTTTATTTTCATAGTACTGTTCAGTCTAGCGGTCTGTGTTGTAGTGGTATATTTTACGGTCTAAGTTAATTTTTTTTTCTCTTATCTCATAACGATGTGGTAGGTTATCATTAAAGGAATTTCGGTTGTATTAATGGTGATGTGTATAAAGTACGAATGTTAGGAAAGAAGTCTAGTAGGGGTTAGAAGAGAGCGAGAGAGAGAGAGAGAGAGCGCGAGCGCGAGAGAGAGAGCGAGAGAGAGAGAGAGAGATACAGAGAAGTCTAGAAGGAAGGCGAGGTGCTAGACATAAAGGGTGAGAAAAATCAAGTGTTACAATAGGCGGGACGCTAAAAATATACGGGAGAGCGGAAAGATGTGGGAGAGCTAAAGGGAGAGGAGGGAGGGTGGCCTGATAGGTTACACGTCTAAGAGAGGATAGGTGATAAAGATGGAGAGGGAGAGAGAGAACACGATGGAGAGGGAGAGAGATACCGAGAGAGAGATAGCGAGAGAGAGATAGCGAGAGCGAAAGAGACAGAGCTGGAGAGGGAGCGAGAGAGAGCGATGGAGAGGAAGAGAGATAGCGAGAGACAGAGATGGAAAGAGAAAGATAGCGAGACCGAAAGAGACAGAGTTGGAGAGGGAGCGAAAGAGAGCGATGGATAGGGAGAAAGATCGAAAGAGACAGAGAGGAAGCGAGAGAGAGAGCGATGGAGACGGAGAGAGATAGCAAGAGATAGAGACAGCGAAGGAGAGAGATAGCAAGAGATAGAGACAGCGAAGGAGAGAGATAGCGCGAGCGAAAGAGACAGAGCTGGAGAGAGAGAGCGATGGAACAGGAGAGAGATAGCGATAGAGACAGAGACGGAGAGGGAGAGAGATAACGAAAGAGACAGAGATGGAGAGAGGGAGAGAGAGAACGATGGAGAGTGAGAGAAATAACGAGAGAGATAGAGACGGAGAGGGAGAGAGATAACGAGAGAGACAGAGACGGAATTGGAGAGAGAACGAGAGAGAATGACCGAGAGCGAAAGAGACAGCGATGGAGAGGGAGAGAGAGATAGCGAGAGAGAGAGAGAGAGAGAGAGAGATAACGAACCACTATTACTGATGAGCAAGCGAGAGCTAGCACCTGCTTTCCTCCCTTTTCAAATCATCACAACACACTATTTATTTACAAGCACACACATATCGTGAGGCAGTGCGCATCACGACGTCACCTTTGCTCACCACGGTCTCGCTGTCTTGGTCGATCCGTCTTGCTGCGTGTATACTTTCTATATAGAAAAAAACAGGGCATTTAACGCAGAAAAACGTAGAAATGGGGGGCATTTCAGCCATCGCTGTCTTGGTCGATCCGTCTTTCTGCGTGTATACTTTCTATGTAGACAAAAACACAGGGTATCGAGGTCTCGCTGTGTTGGTCGATCCGTCTTGCTGCGTGTATACTTTCTATATAGACAAAAACACAGGGTATCGAGGTCTCGCTGTGTTGGTCGATCCGTCTTGCTGCGTGTATACTTTCTATATAGACAAAAACACAGGGCATTTAACAAAACGCAGCTGTGTGTATACTTTCTATATAGAAAAAAACAGGGCATTTAACGCAGAAAAAACGCAGAATTGGAAGGGCATTAACCGCTACCTATACTACTAGTGTGTTATTTAATAACTGCGGGAACGGCTACACTCTGTTGGTGCAACACAATTATATAATTAGGTAGTTGTTAATTAGGAGCCCAATCATTTCTTACGTGTGGACCGTGATGTGACGTTACTCTGACTTAAAAAAAAAAAATAAAGTACCCCTGTCACGCCAAGTGGCATATAGGGAATATGGTGTTAGTGATCATATATTTTACAGACCTTCAGCACTTGATTTTAGGGTAATGTGGTCGGTATTACGCCCGTGCCGGTTCACTTTCCCTGAAAAAAATCAGGTACCCATTAAAGGCTGGGTGAACCCGGAAGCCATCGGTTGGGATCAAACCCTACCTCTTGTCCTTTGTAGTCCAGTTCACTAACCACTGAGCTATCGCGGCTCCACTCAGACTTTAGTTGTATAGAAATTCATGTAACCGTGCTTTTTCTGTTGTTTGTTGTCTTTTTTTTACTGATGAAGACATGTGGCTGACACGTTTATAATTGTGTTCTATGTTATTATTAGTTAAGTGTTAGTGATAGTCGTTTTATTATCCTCATCGAACAACTGTCCATACGCGCTCAGACCTCGTTCTCAGCAAATCCCCCAACGTGAAACGATAAACTGGTTTACAAGTCTGTCCTGAATCTAGACAACATCCCTCTTGACTAACATGAAGCTCCGGGAATCGCACCAGGACTACACATTCGCAAATATCATCAAAACCTCTTTCATCTCACCCTTAATTTCTAACGAACGGCCGGGTTAAGAATATACGATCGCACATCATGATGACACACAACAATGGGCGCGCCCCACAACGCCAAATTCACTCAAAAGAATGCAGCCAAAACGCACGAAATACTGTTGCGATGCAGCAGAATATCTAAAGTGGAACCTTTGATTGACCTGGCAGAGCAATCCATATTAAGGAGTTGTAAGTAGTTGGCGCCTAACAAATCCAACAAAGGTTATTGTATAGCTCCCAGTGTTGTAATGTAAACCGCATATCGCCTAAACGACGGGGGAAGGTCGCATTTACAACAATTTATTTGCCGAAAAGAACCGCTGCCAGGCGCACGGCCTCCATAGCACCAGCGCGAAACGATTAAGTGGATCATCCGGTTGGCTCCAACACAGCGCTCTTCTTTGGAGAGCCGAAATCAGTCAGTCTCTAAATGTAAATCTTACAGCGATCGATGAATCACAAACTCTATCTTACCGTTAAGGACCGGCATTCAAATATAGAGCGTTCACAAATGTTAGCCGTTATTTTAAAATGAATGTCTCAGCATTGGTGAAGTATTGTTGAAAAAACATATTTATATCAACGCCAACCCTACGGGTTTTCCCCTCTTGTCAGATAATTAGGAAAAATCGATTCTTCTTCAAGATAAAGAAATATATCGTAATCCTCGCTTAGTTACTTTGTATGCGTTTTACAGACAATATTTTTGTAGAAACCTATAGGCCGTTCAAAACAGTGCATTTCAGTTCCACTTAATAAAATCCTGAACGAACTTGCACCCAATGAACGTAAATGTTTAGACGCGCTGAAAATGTACGTTTATATATGCATTTTCTGTGATATTATAAATATTTCTGTGAACACTATTGTAGTCACCATACAAGCGACAATGGCACACCGTAAGTTTGAGTTCTCACCGACCTTTTCGCAGAACGAGAGTGCACTGACGGTGTGTGAGGTGCAAACATTTACAGACACCTATTGTCTGGACGGGCATTCTTGGTCGTTTTGTACAGTGTGTGGTGGGAGTAGCAAAGGCTGCACCTTCATCATCGGTACGTGTCACTTCAACTGTTCACATGGGATTTATGGACACGACTGCTCCGGGTCTTGTCTTAGTGTCAGGTCCTTATGTGAGGAAAATCCGGAAAATGCCAACATTGCAAACATCCTGGCTATACCTGTGATGACACTTGTTCTGATGTTGGGTTACAGTGTTGTTCTAATTTTGGGTTACAGTGCGAACAGACGTGTTCTGATGGCTGTGACATCATATGTGACACAGAAAGAGCAGGCTGTACGCGCAAGGAAGCGTACTACGGGCCAGACTGCACTCTCAAATGTCCTGACCACTGTTTCAACGACACCTGCGAACAGTCAACCGGGATCTGTTCCTGCAAGGGAACGTTCTACGGGTCAGACTGCACTCTCAAATCTCCGTACAACTGTTTGGACGATATCTGTTAAAAGTTCATGGGGGCCGGCGTCTCGTATGTCGATGATCCCCACGTTAAGAAGAGTCTGCTGAATAAACAAACCCAAACATATGGATACCTTAATGTGTACTGGATATTTTCTTTCTGTGCTGGACATGGTTCATTTCTTGGTGTGTTTCATTGCTATCCAAGGCTCATATCTTGGCTTGTGTGTGTGTGCTGGCCATGGCTCATATCTTGGTGTGTGTCATGTTAGTCATATCTCATATCTTGGAGTATCCGTGTTAATCATATCTCATATCTTTAAGTGTGTATGTGTTTAGTCATATCTCATATCTTAGTGTGTATCTGTGTTAGTCATGTGTCATATCTTTGTGTTTGGGGCTAGTGATATCTCATATCTCTGTGTGTATGTTTATGTTAGTCATATCTCATATCTTTGTGTGTGCATGTCTGTGTATGTCACATCTCATATCCTTGTGTTTGCATGGCTATGCTAGTCACATCTCATATCATTGTGTGTGCCTATCTATGTTGGTCATATCTCATATCTTTGTGTGCATGTCCATGTTAGACATGTGTAATTTCTTTGTGGGTGCATGTCTATGTCAGTCATATCTCATATCTTTATGTGCATGTTTATGTTAGTCATGTGTTATATATCTTGATGTATGCCAGTGTTAGTCATGCCTCGTATCGCTATGTGCATGTATGTGTTTGTCACATCTCATATCTTTGTGTGTGCGTGTCTGTGTTAGTCACCTCTAGTGACTCGGGCAGATGGTGCTCGTAAACCTGGGAGGGCCGACCATCTAAGGGCAGAATCCCCCTACAGAAAAGATCACCTGCTGCCTTGCAGGAAGATTGGGGACAATCAAAGGCTAGGGAAAGCAAACCTGAATAAAATGCTGGCTGAAATCGGATGCACTGGGCCACTGGCGCAGAACACAGTGCAACGTTTTTAACGGGTGTTCAATCAGAGTGGATCTGGCAGACTCTAATTGTGATGTTCTGTTTTTAACACACCTAACCTGACAGCTGAGTTCATGTGAGGAGCTGGAATCCTACTCTGATTGGGTCCTGATCGCAGACAGAGAGAGAGATATGCATTTTCGTTCAAGATTTCCTTAAAAGAGACCTAAAATTCGAACAGTCCGGTTTTTCCTACCGCAATAGTCTATAAAACTCATAAATAGTAACCAAGCAAGAATTACAATATATTTCTATACCTCAAAGAAGACAAAATATATGTTGTAATTACCTGACAGGAGGAGAAAAAATTGTGACATGGGTCAACGATGAGATAAATATATATTTGTAACCATTGTTACCTCCCCAATCCTGAGATATGATTTTGCAGACGACATAATTCTCTTCAATAGCAAAGTGAACATGATGCAAGAACAAAACAAATGCCATGTCTTCAGTGGTTAGAAAGATAGGACTAGAGTATAACCAAGGAAAAACAAAAGTAATGAAAAACAAAATTCGCCCAGAAGAAAAAATATACATGGCAGGAGGAAAATCAGTGAAGAAAGTAGATCATTTTGCATATCTTGAAACCTGCATAGATCAAGAAGAAGACTCAAAGAAAGAGATTAGAATCAGAATAGCAAAGACAGCAATGACTTTCAGAAATCTTGATAAAGTATGGGAATCAAAATTACTAAGCACAAAAACGAAAACTCAGGATTTTCAAATAAATTTATTATCCAGCCTTACTTATGCATGCGAGAGTTGGAAAAAACAATTAAAGAAATAGAAAATATACTGGGTACTAGTGCAGAAATAAGAGAAATGACAACGCATCCAAAAATATCAGTTATAATCATGAGAAGCAAGTGGTCATATGTTTGTCACGCGATGACAAGAGTCAACAAGAGAATTTCAAAGCAGGCCCTCAAATAGGAAACAGGGGGTAACAGAAATGAGAGGCCGGCATAGAGAAACAATAAAAAGAACACTGAAGCGAGAGGCAACAACATCAGTCATCAGCTCCCTCGCCGAGCAACACGCCCAAAAGAGAGTCGTGTAGCGAGATACAATGTGGGCTCAAGGTCTAATGCATGATCGTTGGACACAAAAAGTCTGGAGTTTTTGCCCGATGTGCTGTCTTCGGCCCGAAAGGACAACAGACAGACAGACAGATAGGCAGGCAGACGGACAGACAGGCAGGCAGACAGACGGACAGACAGGCAGACAGGCAGGCAGACGGACAGACAGGCAGGCAGGCAGGCAGACGGACGGACAGGCAGGCAGGCAGGCAGGCAGGCAGACAGACAGACAGGCAGGCAGGCAGACATATAGTTGTTAATTCTTCAATGTGTTGTGTGAAGGGCAATCGCTGACATCTGTTATCTAGTTTATTGTTAAATAAGTGTATTTTGCTTAGTCAATTGTTAAATAATTGTAATTTGCTTAGTCAAATGTTAAATAAGTGTAATTTGCTTAGTCAAATGTTAAATAAGTGTAATTTGCTTAGTCAATTGTTAAATAAGTGTAATTTGCTTATGTAATAGACTTCATTACATTACGTTGTATTATATCTTTATCTTGTATAGTTGCTTAATGGTCACAGCACATCACAACATGGAGGTAACATGTATGATCATGACAGAGTCTTTCTTTAACAATAATGATAATCAGTTTATTGATTTCGTCTTTCTTACAATCATGATCGCTAGTGACGAATGCACTATAGACATTAAGGGTTACTTAATGTGGAATATCTCCGAGGCAGTCGCCGGATGGATATGAGAATATTCCTATGCATCCATTTACATAATATTCATCAGTCAATCATTCAACTTGCCTACTTACGAGATGTAAGATTCTTGGAATACTTCAAAATGGAAACACAACTCTTGAACACACTAATAATTGCACAGCACTAATGTTCATAGTCTACTAAATTCTACTTGTGATAATAATAATCTATCAACTGACTTGTAGTCAACTGTAACTTGTAGATTCCTAACTGTTCTTGCTAACTCAATAAAAACTTGTTAACTAAACTTCTAGCTGTTCTGACTCTAACTAGCTAACTGCTTCTTGTCTAAATGTTTCTACTTCTAACCTTCTGACTGACTCTGACTACTAATTTAACCTTCTGCTCCTCTGTCTAACTTAACTGATCTTGTTTCTAAGCTTAAACTGACTCAAACTGTTGTGCAGGACCTTAAGTATCCACCAACTCTCTTCTACCTGCAAGATAGTGACCAATAAGATCATCGCAAATTGACCACTTGCGATGTGATCTGGTCACTTGAGGTTGTCGCTTGCTCACTATCTGTGACTCAATACCTGAACTTTCCCCAGGTTGACAAAAACATCTTGTTTTCGCCTAAATCTCTACGACCTATTTGGGATAATATTACTTCATCCTGGTAGCTGGATGACCACTTGACCGTTCCATGACTTTGACAATTACAACTTATTTATCAGTCGGCCAAAGTCATGGGTTTCACATGCTAACTGCGTGGTGGTCATCCACAATAACAACGAACTTGAATGGACAATCGTGGAGATTTTACAACATCACGAGGTCGATGCATGAGTTGTGTGATTGTCACTTACATTTACAATAACAACAGGGCGAGTGGAGATTTTCCATTGACCTTGTTATGTCCAGTATAATTCTGGACATACTTAGTTCGCCCTATCCCTACATGAACTATTTCTCAACTTAACTTGTTATTCTGCTGGTCGCTATCATTTATCACTGCTATAGTCTATTGAGAAGCGGGTAACAACCTAGCTCTGTTACACTTAGTCAATTGTTAAATAAGTGCAATTTGCTTAGTCAATTGTTAAATAAGTGTAATTTGCTTAGTCAATTGTTAAATAAGTTTAATTTGCTTAGTCAATTGTTAAATAAGTATAATTTGCTTAGTCAATTGTTAAATAAGTGTAATTTGCTTAGTCAATTGTTAAATAAGTGTAATTTGCTTAGTCAATTGTTAAATAAGTGTAAATTGCTTAGTCAATTGTTAAATAAGTGTAAATTGCTTAGTCAATTGTTAAATGAGTGTAAATTGCTTAGTCAATTGTTAAATAAGTGTAATTTGCTTAGTCAATTGTTAAAGTGTAATTTGCTTAATCAATTGTTAAATAAGTGTAATTTGCTTAATCAATTGTTAAATAAGTGTAATTTGCTTAGTAATTGTTAAATAAGTGTAATTTGCTTAATCAATTGTTAAATAAGTGTAATTTGCTTAATCAATTGTTAAATAAGTGTAATTTGCTTAGTAATTGTTAAATAATTGTTACTTACTCAGTTAATTGTTAGTTTGTTAATTATTGCGTATAATCAAACTCATTGTACTTCAGACAATCTCAGAGACTGACATTTTGTAACTCTTTTTTCTTCTTAGTTTTCTTCCTCTTATTCTTATTCTTAATCCTCTTCTTCTTCTTCTTCTCTTCCAGAGGACTACTTTTCGTCATCGTTCGCCTATGATGGACGATAAAAGGGCGTGCATTTCGTTGTTTTGTCGTTTACAGAAAGCTGCAATATGTTGCACATTTCGGTCCAAAACATCCGACATCAGAAATGCATTTTCGAGCCCCGCGTTTGCCTTTTATTTTTGATCCCCAATCGTTTGGCCAGGCTGTTTATTCCGTTTCCACAAGCACGACAGGGAGGTGAAATAAATTTTGATTTGCAGCTGCCACAGACCCTGGCGTAAACAGTCAGTTATGAGTCGCTGATCGTTCCGTCCCAAGTGCGCTGGGTTTTTTTATTTACCGCTTATTTATCCAAATATCAAAGAAATGAAACTCTCAGCAAGTCTCCATCTCTGTATGTGCTCCATTCTTATGTGTTTGTGGAGATATCGGTGCAGTTGTCTCACTGTTTGGGAATCCTGCCTACCCAACAAAAGTACCAGCAGCGGATGGATATATTAGCTCAATAAATGATACCGTGATTTTCAAAAATATTTTGAAGGGCATTGCTGTCTATTCAAGGAGTAGAGTTCGATCCCAATCGACGGCTTCCGGGTTCATCCAGCCTTAAATGTGTACCGGATTTTTTTTTCTGGGAAAATAAAAGCAGCACGGGCGTAATACTGACCACATTACCCCAAAAATCATGTGCTGAAGATCTGTAAAATATAGGGTCACTAACACCATATTTTCCTATACGCCACTTGGCGTGACGGGGGCAGTTTACTTCCTACTTACTTTATTGCTGTCTAATATAACTTAAATGATTTAGTATGAGGTTGAACTGCTAAACACAATTCAAACAAGACAAATGCGATTTTTGGGCCATGTTAAAAGACACAACAGCCTACTAAAAGTAATACTGGAGGGGAAAATACAAGGTAGAAGAGGCAGAGACAGACCAAGACTAACATGGACGAATAACATTAAAAGATGGACAAATCAGCCTATGACCACCCGCACCATCAAAGCAAGAGACAAAGCAGAATGGCGCTCCATGGTAGCTAAACTTCGTCGCGGAGATGGCACTCGATGATGATGATGAGGTTGAACGGATAATGCCTCGCCAAAAAGTAGGCAAAGCAAGCAAGACAAGAACCACAACATTTGTTGCAAAAGCAGATGGGATTCTTTAACAGTCTAATCACCCCAAGAGCCTTAAAGAAATAAAAGCAGTTCAGGAACAAGCTAGGAAAGCAGAATATGTCAAATGTGAGCCAGAAAACGACAGCTTCAACAATCTCAGCAGACATGAGCAGACTAAGATATTGAGACTTGGAAAGGTCATCATGGCATCAGAGCACACCTACACAAGATAGGACTCAGTGGCGTTGCAACATGTGACTGTGGTACATCCAGACAAACATCAGAGCACACCTACACAAGATAGGACTCAGTGGCGTTGCAACATGTGACTGTGGTACATCCAGACAAACATCAGAGCACACCTACACAAGATAGGACTCAGTGGTGTTGCAACATGTGACTGTGGTACATCCAGACAAACATCAGAGCACACCTACACAAGATAGGACTCAGTGGTGTTGCAACATGTGACTGTGGTGCATCCAGACAAACATCAGAGCACACCTACACAAGATAGGACTCAGTGGCGTAGCAACATGTGACTGTGGTACATCCAGACAAACATCAGAGCACACTTACACAAGATAGGACTCAGTGGCGTTGCAACATGTGACTGTGGTACATCCAGACAAACATCAGAGCACACCTACACAAGATAGGACTCAGTGGTGTTGCAACATGTGACTGTGGTACATCCAGACAAACATCAGAGCACACCTACACAAGATAGGACTCAGTGGTGTTGCAACATGTGACTGTGGTACATCCAGACAAACATCAGAGCACACCTACACAAGATAGGACTCAGTGGTGTTGCAACATGTGACTGTGGTACATCCAGACAAACATCAGAGCACACCTACACAAGATAGGACTCAGTGGTGTTGCAACATGTGACTGTGGTACATCCAGACAAACATCAGAGCACACCTACACAAGATAGGACTCAGTGGTGTTGCAACATGTGACTGTGGTACATCCAGACAAACATCAGAGCACACCTACACAAGATAGGACTCAGTGGTGTTGCAACATGTGACTGTGGTACATCCAGACAAACATCAGAGCACACCTACACAAGATAGGACTCAGTGGTGTTGCAACATGTGACTGTGGAGCATCCAGACAAACTTCAGAGCGTACCCTACAGGACTGCAGCACTCTCAACATCCTAATAACACAAATATGGTTCACAGAAACAATTCTGCATTACATGTTATGGGGAACAGGTGAAGACCTCAAATGCACCGTCTTGTTTATGACCCAAGCTGGTCTAAATGTCTAAAGCAGAGCAATTGCTGACCGCTGTAGAAATAGGAAGATCATGTGAAACGGCTACACAAACGGGCATAAATTAATGCACTTTTAAAATTATTTTATTTAACAAACAGGAAGTGTGATTTAAAACAGGAATCACGAAACTGAATTGACTGGACAGAGAATTAAATCGAAGAATGAAAGATGCTTACAATTCCCGCCAGAATCATTTACGTCACGTGCGTGCTTGCAGCTCTTTTCCCAGAATGCACAAACAAATTTATCGTAAGTGGGTGTGTATCTATATCCTCGCTTTGCATATTAGATATTATTGGTCTGCTTTGTGACGCTTCAGCGAATCCCGGTGGTGCAAATTCGTCACGTGTCAGATTGGTTTTAAGTGTAGCATAATTAGCATTATCGGGGCGCGTGTCTTTTGCAGACTGTTGCATTAATTCCAGCCCATCTAAATGAAGTTCTGTCTCTTGCAAGATCTCCAATTTCTTAAGATGCCATGTCCAAGGTATGTTTAATGTTGTAAAACCACTTTCTTCCTCGTCTGCCCGTTTCGTAGTCTGGAAACATACCTTCCATTATCGTTCTTTCCAGCCCTTGATTTCATTTTCCTCTCGGGCCGATGGCGTCACAAAGGGCAGAAGTCATAGTTCTCCACGACTGCCGATTTACTGCCAGTTCTTGTAGGCAGTTGCTTGTTTCTTAGTGCCGTGGTTGAGCCTTCCCTAGTAATTGTTCCGCCTTAGCGATTCTCGTGGTCTACCATGTTTTCTTTTACCAGATGGTTTGCCCGTGAATGTCTGACGGGGAAGTCTTTCTTCATCCATTCTCAGCACGTGACTGATGTATTTCTAAAGTCTTCTTCTTATAAATCCAACACGTATTCTTACTTTGATTCATCTCTTATCAGTTCGTTTGAAATGTATTCTTTCCAGTTTATGTTTGAAATCTTGCGTTAACATTGCCTTTCAACGGCATTTCATTTCCTATGTAAAATTTGGATAGATTCTCAGCCTAGCATAATTAAATTCCTATGAAATGAACCTCTTCTTCTCTTTTGGTTATTTGGTTATGGAAGGCCCCGGTATCACTGCAAACGAATTAAAATCCATAATTGCTCAACCGCCCGTGCCAGTGTAATCATCCGAATTACTAACTCATCTCCCAAACAAAGAAAGGCAGCTGTAGTCCCCATCATAGCAGTCTCAGCACACGCCAAAAGACATAAGGCGAAACCGCACAGAAAGTGAACACGGCCAACTGTTCCCTGTCATACGATATCAGCATTCATCGCAAACAATTGGAATATCGGAACATGATCAAAACGGATGAAACACACAGCTCACGGTGTGCACAGAGCACTTAACTCAGTAGCTCCTGCAACAAGCCGGACTTGGAATATGAGGAAACTGCAACAAGGAGCACTTTTCAGACATAGCCTTCAATGGTTCCTGCCGCCTATCCACCATATTGCCCGGAAGTTCACGTCCTCCTGAAAATGATGATCGTCATAGTATTTAAATGTATAGCGCTTGATGATGTTAGGACATCGTGTTTGACTCCAACTCCGAACATACAACACACAGTTCGTCGTCAGATTATCCCCGTTGCACACCAAACAACAGATATATTATATAGCAATATAATAGCGTATATATAATAGCGTATATAGCAATATATATACGGATTTATGCTGGTACGCATGTATTGTTATATACACATGTTTTTTTTACACATCGGTTCGGTGTGCACACATAGAGTTAGATATACACAGTTTATACATATCTTGTACCCACCTCCCCAAATTTTTAGAACCATTCCGTTCCGTCTTCTCGCCTGACTGCCTGGTCAGTGAGATATATAGTTGGTCATCCCGCCTTCTCATTTTAATCCATTCAGTAGCTGACCACGCTCTGGAACACAGGGAAGTGAACTTTTTAAATGTCCTTTCTTGAGTATCTAGCATATTATCGCCATGTAGTTAGATTTGTTTATTTATCCTTATAGATAATTGCTGTGTTGTTGTTTGTTGTTCCAGCTGAAGGCCTACTTGGCCGAAACGTCAATTTTGTTTTGTCCATTACCATGTAAAGCTGTCACCATACCACTTTTTTTCCTTTTTTTTTTTTTTTAGAATTGTTATTATAGCCATCACAGGTACCATACCGGGACAAGCTGTAAAGAGATGTCATCAGCCTTGAGCTGACGAACGCTTTCTTGGAACTTCCTAATATTAACGTCTAGATGTGTACACAGAAGGAAAAACTATCATCATTGTATCTGGACTGTTCTTCATCATCATCATCGTCATCTATGCCAGTTGGCGTAGGCGATCATATCCTTCCATAATCTTCTATCTACAGTGCATCGTATCAGTTCTGTTGTTGACTGTTTTCCATGCCATGACACAAGCTATTCAGTATTTTCTCTCTTTGTCGTCCGCGATCTCTCTTTCCCTGTATTTTGCCAGTTGTAACCAAGTATCCCAACTTTCCTCTTCTTATGATGTGCCCGAAAAATGTTGATTGTTTCTTTCTGATGTTTCTTAGAAGCTCCCTTTTTGTGTTTGCCTCTTTGAGAATGTCTTCGTTGGTTTTCTTAGCTGTCCAGGGAACTTTCAACATTCTTTTGAGAAATCTCATCTAGTGGTCTCTAATCGTCTTTTCATTTGTTTGTTTACAGTTCATGATTCGCTTCCATAGGTCAGAATTGGCTCTATATAGCACAAATGAACTCTCTTTCTGACTTCTATTGACATAGATTTGTTGCATCACTGTATGTGGACAGTTCTAGTTATACAAAATCATCACTACTGTATGTGGACAGTTCTAGTTATACAAAATCATCACTACTGTATGTGGACAGTTCTAGGTATACAAAATCGTCACTACTGTATGTGGACAGTTCTAGTTATACAAAATCATCACTACTGTATGTGGACAGTTCTAGTTATACAAAATCATCACTACTGTATGAGGACAGTTCTAGTTATACAAAATCATCATTACTGTATGTGGACAGTTCTAGTTATACAAAATCATCACTACTGTATGTGGACAGTTCTAGTTATACAAAATCATCACTACTGTATGTGGACAGTTCTAGTTATACAAAATCATCACTACTGTATGTGGACAGTTCTAGTTATACAAAATCATCACTATTGTATGTGGACAGTTCTAGTTATACAAAATCATCACTACTGTATGTGGACAGTTCTAGTTATACAAAATCATCACTACTGTATGTGGACAGTTCTAGGTATACAAAATCGTCACTACTGTATGTAGACAGTTCTAGTTATACAAAATCATCACTACTGTATGTGGACAGTTCTAGTTATACAAAATCATCACTACTGTATGAGGACAGTTCTAGTTATACAAAATCATCATTACTGTATGTGGACAGTTCTAGTTATACAAAATCATCACTACTGTATGTGGACAGTTCTAGTTATACAAAATCATCACTACTGTATGAGGACAGTTCTAGTTATACAAAACCATCACTACTGTATGTGGACAGTTCTAGTTATACAAAACCATCACTACTGTATGTGGACAGTTCTGTTGTTATTACTATTGTACCGGACCAGTTTGACAGAAGACAACATACACTGCGCCAATACTGAACATAGAACTCATATCTCTTCTATCAGGCACAATGTGGGAGTGAGAGCACGTTCTGTCAAAATCGCTTCTGCTGCTACACGCTGGAATGCGACATTTCGTACACACCACCGATCTGTGTTTCATTAAGCATCTCAGTAAGTATTTGATTCTATCTATCTATTGTCCTTTCGAACCGAAGACGGCACATAAGGCTGAACCACAATCTTAAAAACAGAAACCTTACGTGCCAAAATGTCACATACTGCAGAGATTACTGCTTCCAAAATCTATGGCAGTATATTTTTAAAGTATATGATTACCAGTGCTTTTTTCCTGGAATAATAGGTTCCACACTGAATAAAACACACTGAATATGTTATTATATCTATTTCTACATTTTAACATATCCTCTTATATACCGTTGTTGTCTATAGATCGCTTCTTGCGCAAAATAACGACCAAGGCGCAGCCCTCATCATAATTGCTAGTTTAGAGCTGAGCTTTAATTATATATATATATATAATTACCGTGCCAAATTGAACACTCTGTACGGAACCACAGCAGAACTTAGAAATAGCAGCAGATACTTCTACATGCCATTGGGTCAAAGGGCATCTGTTCAAAGGTCGCTGGATCCATAACAATAATAATGGGAAACAAGTACCGTTACTCACCGTGAAGATTTTACAGCAACTTTCACACTTTCATTTCCTCTTATATACTCTCGTTGTCTCTAGATTCATCATCGTCATCATCATCAAGTACCGGGCTTGCTGGCCTAGGTGATCATGTCTCTCCACAACTTTCGATCACGATAGTTATTTATCATTTCTGTTGTTCACCTTCTGCCAAGCCATTCTCTTATTAAGCTGTCTGGTATCTTTTCTCTTTGCTTCCCTCTACCTCTTCGTCCCTCAATTTTTCCAGTATGTTACAATATATTCCAGTTGTTCTCTTCTCATTACATGGCCAAAAAATGATGATTGTTTCTTCCTAATATTGGAAATTAGTTCTCTTTTTGCTTTGACATCTTTCAGAACGTTTTCATTACTCTTCTTAGTTGTCCATGGTATTCTCAACATTCTTCTGCAAAACCACATTTCTACACTCCATTGATTTTCTTGTCTCTATGATTAATTTTCACTAGGTAAAGGCGTGGCCGTAATGGGGAAATAACGGAATATAAAACACCAGGAGAATTATTGTCTTCTCAGTTCGAGGACGGACGATCATATATCAAGGTATACCTGTATGTCCAATTTTCATAGTTGTGTGGTCCTGAAAAGGACCGTTTGTTGAACTAATTTAAGGTAATATAGGGGCCAACATTGTGGGGGCTATATACTTTCATTCTGAATCAGATGAGTCTAAAAGATTAATAACTGTTTGGGGTTGAACATTCCACAAACCATCATTTTTCCAATATTCCTCTTCCTGTTTTAAGACGTGGTCTTCACATTTAGCCCAATAATCTTTGTCTATATTTAATAAAGCGAGATTAGCAAGAGTCTTTATATCGCATATTTTGAATGTTGTATTTTCATCTGCCACTTGTCCTTTTAATTTTGCCCACATTAGTTCTATTGGATTTAAATGAGCATGGTAAGGTGGCAGCCTCAAACTTATATGACCGTGCTCTTGGATAATCTTATCTATTTGAAAAATCTCTGTCCTTTGTTTTTGCTTTACTAGAGATAATAATTCAGGTTTTAAGTACATGTTATTAAATTGTATGTGCTCTTTTGTGAGCCATATCTTAATAGCATCTTTTGTACTGGATGACGTCGGGACTTTATCTTCAAGTGCAACAATGTTGTGGTACGCTGCATTGTCCATTATTAGGCAAGATGGTCGATCTAGTGACTGGAGAACAGAATTTTCAATCCAATGTCTAAATATGTGACCATTCATCTCAGAGTGATAATCCCGATTGTCTATGAATTTTGAAAGAAAAATGAGCTCTGCATTCTGTATTAGTCCATGTTGTCGACTACCTGCATGAGCAATTATCAAGCGCTGTCCTTTGCTGCTAGGTATTAATCTCTTAATCTTTCCATCTGATGACTGCCATTCCCTTTGGTTAGTGTGGTGAGCATTGATCCATGTTTCATCCAAGTACACAATATCATAACCTTGCTTGCGCACCTCTTTTACTTCACGTAAGTACTTGCTTCTCATGACTACTATATGTGGCTTCTCACAGATGATGTTTCGTCCATTGGAATACTTTCTGAATGTAAAGCCTGCAGCTCTCACATTCCTCCATAATGTAGACTTTGATATTTCAATACTGCTGTTCTTTTTCAGCGATACTTTTAATTTTCTTATTGTAACAGTTTCATTCATATCCAACATTTTGCGAATTTCACTTATAATAAGTTCTCTGTCGAAATTATCCAACATTTTTGCTCTTCCTTGTGATTTTGTATATTTTGAACATTGACGGTCACATGCTTGAATCCAGCGATTAAATGACCGTTTAGATAAATCCAAAATGTGTCTTGTCCTATTCTCAGGGTTTTCTAAAGAATGAAATAATCTTCCTCGTTTAGCCTCTTTGCAAAAATAGTCATACATTTTTATTGCGATGTTTTGTAAACTGCAGAATTTCATTTTAAGACTCATGATAAATGTTATCGTTCCACGCCTCCACCTATGAATGAACGGAAATAGAACACACAATTTCTCGTGTTTTTTTACAAGTGTCTAATTGTGTCACAAAACCACGGCGAAAGTGTGCAAACACGCCCATTTTACCATGTATGGAGTATTACTCGCTATTTTTAACTTAAAATACTGTAAACATTAAGTTTTGACTACATCAATGGGTCGTTATAAATTTATATAAATCAAATAAGCAACAATATTAACCAAATGTTTTTTTTTAAATGAAATTAATTCCCTGTTGGGTTCTAATCATTATAACTTTACATGCAAATTTTGAATAACTTACAACAAGCGGTTAAAAAGCTATCGATTTTAAAAGTTGGGCACGAGTTATGAAACAAGCTATAGAAGCACTAGTAAACACAACAGCAGCAGAGGCGAACAGAAGAGCAAAAGACCGCAAACTATATCACCCCTGACGCTGAAAGGCAAATGAGGAAGGACAGAAAAAGATGAAGAAATTTGAATTTTAATGTAAAAAAGTTGCCGGTATTGTGTACCGCCAGACAGAAAACAACCATCTGCTTACAGCAAAGAAAAATAAACAGCATTGCAGATCATTGCAATATCATTATGTATTCCTGCCCCTTTTCTTCTACTTTTTCTTCCTCTTCTTTCTCTTCTTCTTCTTCCTCCTTTTTCTCACCTTCACCCTCCTCCTGCTCATCTTCTTTCTCCTCCACTACCTCATCTTCTTCTGCCATCTCCTCTTCCACCGCCTCCCCTTTCTCCTCTTCCTACACCTCTCTTTTTTCACCTTCTCTTCCTCATCTTTCCTCTTCATTTTCTTCTTCCTCCTCCTCCCCTTCTTATTCTTCATCTTCTTTTTCATCTTCATCTTTCTTTTCTTCTTCTTCTTCTTCCTCCCTCTCCTCCTAATCTCTTTCTTCTTCATCCCTTCCCCCCTCTTCATCTTCTTCTTCTTTACATAACGCTAGGGATTGTTTGGCCACTCATGACAGACTTCAAATTTCCTCCATCCCAAGCTACCTTCAGCCATTATTTGGGACTCTACAAAGTCTGTGGCTTGTTTATTCTTTGATATTATCTTCCCATCTCTTGTTATGCCGACATCTCATTCTCGCCCATTTTACAATTCCTAACAGATGGGTTTTTTTTTAAAAAAATATAGTTTTAGAGTCATTTGTTTTAAAGTTTGATAAGGCATTATAGATGCCGCAGAATATAAATAACATGAAAAATATTATTTATAAATGTGAGGTAAGTAACAAACAACACAAGAAGAGATAGAATACCAAATGAAACCATAAGAAAAAAATGGTAGGAACAAAACCCTGCCAAGAATATATAGAACAACAACAATTTCATTGGCTTGGCCACCTGGTCAGAATGAATCCTCAGCTATCACCATCAAGGGCGTTCTTCTCGAAAATGCATGGAAAAAGACCAAGAGGAAGACCCAGAAGAAGATGGATAGATGCAGTGACAGAGACATGTAACAACAAAGGAAAATTACTAATTCAGACAATTCGAGCAGCTCTAGAACGACAAATGATATAAACCACAACACCTTTTAGGTATCAGTGAAAAGAGAAAAGAAGAAGATGGATAGATGCAGTGACAGAGACATGTAACAACAAAGGAAAATCACTAATTCAGACAGTTCGAGCAGCTCAAGAACGACAAATGATATAAACCAGGACACCTTTTAGGTATCAGTGAGAAAGAGAAAAGAAGAAGATGGATAGATGCAGTGACAGAGACATGTAACAACAAAGGAAAATCACTAATTCAGACAGTTCGAGCAGCTCTAGAACGACAAATGATATAAACCTCGACACCTTTTAGGTAACAGTGAGAAGAGAAAAGAAGAAGATGGATAGATGCAGTGACAGAGACATGTAACAAAAAAGGAAAATCACTAATTCAGACAATTCGAGCAGCTCTAGAACGACAAATGATATAAACCAGGACACCTTTTAGGTATCAGTGAAAGAGAAAAGAAGAAGATGGATAGATGCAGTGACAGAGACATGTAACAACAAAGGAAAATCACTAATCCAGACAGTTCGAGCAGCTCAAGTACGACAAATGATATAAACCAGGACACCTTTTAGGTATCAGTGAAAGAGAAAAGAAGAAGAGGAAGAAGATAAATGATAAAAATAACAAATAAAAATAATATAAGCAAACAAACCTTTAACCTCATCATCATCATCATGTGCCATACCGGTTGACGTAGCCGATCATGTCCTTCCACAATCTTCTATCCACCGTGCATCGTATCAATTATGTTGTTGACAGTTTTCCATGCCATGATACCAAGCTTTCTAGTATTTTCTCTCTTTGTCGTCCGCGATCTCTCCTTCCTTGTACTTTTCCGGTTGTAACCAAGTATTCCAACTTTCCTCTTCTCATGATGTGTCCGAAAATTGTTCATTGTTTCTTTCTGGTGTTTCTTAGAAGCTCCCTTTTTTTTATGTTTGCCTCTTTGTGAATTTCTTCGTTGGTTTTCTTAGCTGTTCATGAATCTTTCAACATTCTTCTGAGAAACCCCATCTTTGTGGTCTCTAATCGTCTTTTAATTTATTTGTTTACAGTCCATGATTCGCTTCCATAGGTCAGAATTGGTTCTATATAGCACCGATGAACTCTCTTTCTGACTTCTATTGAATTAGATTTGTTGCATAATAAAGGAGTGCACTCCGCCATAAAAAAAAACCAAGCCGTATTTTTCATTATAAAACGTGTATAACTGTTGTGACTAATTTTCAAGAATCAGAATTACTTCGTAGTAATGCGCTATTCACAGGCAGAACCGCTTCCAAAAAATAAAAAAAAATAGTTTTAAACAACTTAATGAATATTAATTTTAAAAAATATATTATGGATTTTTAAGTGCAAAGAAAACAGACTATATAAATAATATAATTAATCTGTCGGTAGTCTGTCAAATTTAATTAACAAGCCGCAGGGGTTAACTGCTGAAATTTAAAGTATCGTCTCACAGGTCAGTACGGAATCATCATCATCAAGTACCATCCCTGCGGGCGTAGTTGATTATGTCTGTCCGCAACTTTTGACAGTTGTTTGTAATTTATGTTGTAGACCTTCTGCCTAGCCATTCTCTTAAGCTGTTTGATATCGTTTCTTTTTGCTTCTCTCTCTCTCTCTCTCTCTCTCTCTCTCTCTCTCTCTCTCTCTCTCTCTCTCTCTCTCTCTCTCTCGTCCCTCAATTTTCCCAGTTGTCACAACATTTTCCAGCTGCTCTCTTCTCATTATTTGGCCAAAAAATGACTGTTCCTTCCTAATATTGGAAATTAACTCTCTCTTTGCTTTGGCCTCTTTCAAAACGTTTTAATTTCTCTACTTAGCTGTCCATGGTATTCTCAACATTCTTCTGTAAAACCACAATTCTACAACCTCCAGTGATTTCCAGGCCTGTTGTCCATGATTCACATACATATGTTAAGAATGGTTCTACACAACATTTAAGAGCGGAATACGCCACGCTTAACCTCATTGTCTTGTGGGTGAGAATTACGGCCAAACGCATTGGAAAAAATAACCGCAAATAAACCAAGGAAAGACAGCAGGAAACCACAGTTTGTAAATCATAGCAATTGTATTGTGTCGCCATAAAATATTGACTGTCACATTTATGATATGAACTTTCACTAATTATATAATAACAATGACATGAACTTTCACCAATTATATAATAACAATGACATGAACTTTCACCAATTATATAATAACAATGACATGAACTTTCACCAATTATATAATAACAATGATATGAACTTTCACCAATTATATAATAACAATGACATGAACTTTCACCAATTATATAATAACAATGACATGAACTTTCACCAATTATATAATAACATTGATATGAACTTTCACCAATTATATAATAACAATGACATGAACTTTTCCCAATTATATAATAACAATGATATGAACTTTCACCAATTATATAATAACAATGACACGAACTTTCACCAATTATATAATAACAATGACACGAACTTTCACCAATTATATAATAACAATGACACGAACTTTCACCAATTATATAATAACAATGACATGAACTTTCACCAATTATATAATAACAATGACATGAACTTTCACCAATTATATAATAACAATGACACGAACTTTCACCAATTATATAATAACAATGACACGAACTTTCACCAATTATATAATAACAATGACATGAACTTTCACCAATTATATAATAACAATGACATGAACTTTCACCAATTATATAATAACAATGACATGAACTTTCACCAATTATATAATAACAATGATATGAACTTTCACCAATTATATAATAACAATGACATGAACTTTCACAAATTATATAATAACAATGATATGAACTTTCACCAATTATATAATAACAATGATATGAACTTTCACCAATTATATAATAACAATGATATGAACTTTCACCAATTATATAATAACAATGACACGAACTTTCACCGATTATATAATAACAATGATATGAACTTTCACCAATTATATAATAACAATGACACGAACTTTCACCAATTATATAATAACAATGATAACAACTTTTACCAATTATATAATAACAATGATATGAACTTTCACCAATTATATAATAACAATGACATGAACTTTCACCAATTATATAATAACAATGACATGAACTTTCACCAATTATATAATAACAATGACATGAACTTTCATCAATTATATAATAACAATGACACGAACTTTCACCAATTATATAATAACAATGACATGAACTTTCACCAATTATATAATAACAATGACATGAACTTTCACCAATTATATAATAACAATGATATGAACTTTCACCAATTATATAATAACAATGATATGAACTTTCACCAATTATATAATAACAATGATATGAACTTTCACCAATTATATAATAACAATGACACGAACTTTCACCGATTATATAATAACAATGATATGAACTTTCACCAATTATATAATAACAATGACACGAACTTTCACCAATTATATAATAACAATGATAACAACTTTCACCAATTATATAATAACAATGATATGAACTTTCACCAATTATATAATAACAATGACATGAACTTTCACCAATTATATAATAACAATGACACGAACTTTCACCAATTATATAATAACAATGACATGAACTTTCACCAATTATATAATAACAATGATATGAACTTTCACCAATTATATAATAACAATAACATGAACTTTCACCAATTATATAATAACAATGACACGAACTTTCACCAATTATATAATAACAATGACATGAACTTTCACCAATTATATAATAACAATGACATGAACTTTCACCAATTATATAATAACAATGACATGAACTTTCACCAATTATATAATAACAATGACACGAACTTTCACCAATTATATAATAACAATGACATGAACTTTCACCAATTATATAATAACAATGACACGAACTTTCACCAATTATATAATAACAATGACATGAACTTTCACCAATTATATAATAACAATGACACGAACTTTCACCAATTATATATTAACAATGACACGAACTTTCACCAATTATATAATGACAATGACATGAACTTTCACCAGTTATATAATAACAATGACATGAACTTTCACCAGTTATATAATAACAATGATATGAACTTTCACCAATTATATAATAACAATGGCACGAACTGTCACCAATTATATAATAACAATGACATGAACTTTCACCAATTATATAATAACAATGACATGAACTTTCACCAATTATATAATAATAATGACACGAACTTTCACCAATTATATAATAACAATGACATGAACTTTCACCAATTA
The DNA here is from genome assembly GCA_032433765.1 of Megaustenia siamemsis. NCBI lineage: Eukaryota > Metazoa > Mollusca > Gastropoda > Stylommatophora > Ariophantidae > Megaustenia > Megaustenia siamemsis. The sequence goes on along the minus strand of JAVIAB010000107.1, from coordinate 10,883,163 downwards.
TATAATAACAATGACACGAACTTTCACCAATTATATAATAACAATGACATGAACTTTCACCAATTATATAATAACAATGACATGAACTTTCACCAATTATATAATAACAATGACATGAACTTTCACCAATTATATAATGACAGAGAACATGTTTGTTCCCCAGCTACATTCAACATCCTTATTATCGGCCATTCAGCGAAGTCTTTTTCCGACATTTGCAACGATCTGGATGTTGGTTCTGAGACGAGATCTGTGACCACCTACTGATGCAGTGACAGAACTACAGAACAGCTGCTTGTTTCATCATTAAACTGGCAATTTAGTTCAAATACCAAAAGTTGTTTGCAGCATGTATGTGGAAAATGTAACTTTTTCAGTACGGAAAATTTTTATGAATTTAGCAGTAGAGGTTTCAGAGACAACATTTTTCATGATTTTAAATATTAATCTATATTCTTCGTCTTCCTCTACCTTTTTAGTTCCCAGTGGAACATAGGTCTTAAATAAACACTTTCCAAGTCGTTCGGTTTTTTGCCATTCTTTTAAGATCATTCCATGTCTTCCCCATCATCTTCATCTCTGCTTCTATCTGTCTTCTCCAAGAATTCCTTGGTCTTCCTCTTTGTCTTTTCTCCTGGGGATTCCAGAAAAGGGCCTGTTGTGTAATACTCTCAGTTGGCTTCCGTAGTGTATGTCCTATCCAGCGCCATCGTCTTCGCTGTATCTCTTTATCCACTGGTATTCGACTGGTACATTTCCATAATTCTATGTTAGTGATTTTGTCCTGCCATTTCCATCCTTTTAATCTGCGTAAGCATCCATTTATGAAAGTCTGTATCTTCGTTATTGTCAATTTTGTTGTTCTCCATGTTTCACAGCTATATAATAGGACCGTCTTAACATTTGAGTTGAAAATTTTTATTTTTGTATTTAACCTAATTTCTTTGGATTTCCATATGTTTCCCAGTGCAATGAAAGCTCCTCTTGCTTTTGATATCTTTATTTTGGTATCATTTTCTGTTCCTCCCTCTTTATCTATATTACTGCCCAGATATATGTAAGATTGTACGTCTAGTAGAGGTAATTCTCCTAATTTTATTTGGTTATTGCCAACTGCATTAATTCTCATAATGTTGGTCTTATCTCTATTAATCTTCAGTCCTAGCTGTTGTGATCTCTCATCAAGTATGCTCATTTTATCCATCATCTGTTGATGGCTGTGTGATAGGAGAGCTAGGTCATCAGCAAAGTCTGAATCATCAAGTTGTTTGGTCAGTGACCACAGGATACCATTTCTGTTGCTTTGAGTTATTTTCATAATCCAATCTATGGCCAGTAGAAAGAGAAATGGAGACAGAAGGCATCCCTGCCGTACTCCTGTTCTTATTTCAAATGCTTCTGTAAGCTGTCCTTCATGCACCACACTACATTTCGTTCCTTCATACATTGTTATCATTGGTAACTGGTTAAATTAGCTAATTTCCAATATTAGGAAGAAAAAATCATCATTTTTGGCCATGTAATGAAAAGAGAACAACTGGAATATATTGTAACAACTGGGAAACTTGAGGGACGAAGACATAGAGGAAAGCAAAGAGAAAAAATACAAGACAGCTTAAGAGAATGGCTTGGCAGAAGGTCAACAACAGAAATGATAAATAACTGTCGTGATCGAAAATTGTGGAGAGACATGGTCACCTACGCCAGCAGGTCCGGTACTTGATGATGATGAACAGTTAACATATTAAATATGAATTTTTAGATAATTAAACAGTGAATTAGATTTCACCAATACCAAGATGATACAAGACATGTAAAAAGAATATGGTTTGATGACAGTTTACACTAATCAAATTGAGAGTGACGCACTGTGCGGCTAAACGTACATGACCGAAAGCGGTTTGACGCATTGTGCCTCGAAACATACGGAAAGAGTTAACATAAGTCCTTTGCTGTAGAGTAGAAATTAAAAAAAAATAGAAAAAAAAAACGATATGGTCAAAGTTTCACGTAACAAGAGGAAACCACAAAGCAGGACGACGTTTCGGCTCAATGGGTCTTCAGCAGGAACACACATACAGCACGCACACACAAATATGTATTTAAAATAAACAATAAAAAAAAATTGTCGAAATTATTATATTTTTTATTTTAAATACTTATTTGTGTATATGTTGTATGTGTGTTCCTGCTGAAGATCTATTGAGCTGAACTGTCATTCCGGTGTGTGGTTTCCTCTTGTTAAGTAACGCTTTAACTATCCTGTGTTTTTTTCTTTTTTTTTCTGTATCTATTTTTTTTTTTTCATTTCTTCTCACGACCAGTTTCACTGCAGCTTCGCAATTTTATGCATTTCTATGTCTCGACCCTTCTCTGTTGTAGCAGCTTTACTAACAAGAGGATAGTGTAAAGATTTTCCCTACCGTGCTGGTTCTAATTTGCTAGTTTTTTTCTCATTGTGCGAAGCTGCTTGCCTTTTCAAGTATCTTATTTTCTGTTTCTAGTTTATACATTTCCATTCTGCACAAGCATCGAAACTCGTCGAAACATCGAAACTCGTCGAAACATCGAAACTAACATCATCAAGCGCTATACATTACAAAAAAATATATGATCAACATTTTCAGGAGGACGTGAACTTCCGGTCAATACGACGGATAGGCGGCAGGAACCGTTAAAGGGTGTTTGTGAAAAATGTTTTTTGTTGCAGTTTCCTCATATTCCAAGTCCGGCTTGCTGCCGGAGATACTGAACTGAGTTAAGTGCTCTGTGCACACCGTGAGCTGTGTGTTTCATCCGTTTTGATCATGTTTCGATATTCCGATTGCTTACGTTGAATGATGATATCGTATGACGGGGAACAGATGGATGTGTTTACTTTCTAAACGGTTTCGCCTTATGTCTTTTGGCGTGTGCTGAGACTGCTATGATGTTAACTGCAGCTACCTTTCTTTGTTTGGGAGATGAAATATTAATTCGGATGATTCCACTGACACAGGCGGTTGAGCAATTATGGATTTTAATTTGTTTGCATAGATACCGGGGCCTTGCATAACGATAATCATAGCGTTTCCATCCTATTTTGTGCTTTAATTTACCGTGCGGGTGTTTCTAGGTAAGTCTTCAGTGCCCTATAGTGCGTGGTGTTCTCCATCTATAGTTCGTGCGCTACATTTGTTGCGCTTTAATTATGAGTTATCTTCTGATTCAGTTCTCGCTGTCTGGTATCTTTTCTCTTTGTTTCCCTCTATCTCTTCGTCCCTCAATTTTTCCAGTTGTTACAATATATTCCAGCTGTTCCCTTCTCGTTACATGACACAAAAAAATTATTATTATTTCTTCCTAATATTGGAAATTAGCTCTCTTTTTTTTCTTTGACCTCTTTCAGAACGCTTTCATTACTCTTCTTAGTTGTCCATGGTATTCTAAACATTCTTTTGTAAAACCACATTTCTACATATACGAGTTTTAACTCCCTCGACATGATTCACGTCCACTACTCTCAACAATAGCACACACAAAATGTTTCGGCAACAGACCGTCGTCAATATGACAAGATAACAACGTACAAGACTACTACATAGTTATGCAGATAGATTTTTTCTTCGCTTCATTTAGCCCTTGTGAAGAGACAGTCATGATGTCTAAAAAGGAAATGTGAACCCCAGGCTGGACATATACGTCTCAAGTCTATTACATCCCTCTCGATCTTAAAATGAACATTTATTGGGAGTGGTTCCAATTTGTGGCGCCACATAAACATGTGATTCTTTAAGCGTAATTCTTTCTTGTAATAGTGATCATTCTTGAATAAATTTGTCACAGATTGAGTCTTTTGACATTTTTGTGCGTAAAATATCTTGTTTAGAAAAAAAAAAACAATTGTATTATCACATTTTAGGACATACCTTATTTCAATCAACTTCTTGAAAGTACCAGCTTCATGTTCCTGTCAGGGCACACGGGTAATGAGCGTCCTCATAGGCTTGCCAGTTTGTCTGATGTAGAGTGCGGAAGTGCAATGGACCACGTTGACATTCTGAATGCTCTCGGGGACGCTACAAGAAAAATCACCTCCAAATTTGACCCAGAATCCGCAGCCATGAACAGACTTCACGAATATCATGTCAAGGTGGGAGATGATAGACGGGAGCTATACGCAATAATCAAAAGAAGACTTGTCAACCAACACAGTACCGGTGTCATTAGTCGCTACACGTTGAGGGATATACTTTGGTGGAAATCTCAGCACTTATGGACTTGTTTGATGTTATGGTTATGGTTATGGAAGGCCCCGGTATCATCGTAAACACACACACACACACACACACACACACACACACACACACACACACACACACACACACACACACACACACACACACACACATAAATAAATCTCGACGACACAGACGTACGACTAATATGTAATCTATACTGGGAGCAAACAGTAATAATAAAATATAACAAAGAGAACTCTACACCAATTGATATAAAATGAGGAGTAAGACAAAGATGCATCCTATAACCAAGCTTGTTCAATCTATATACTGAGCAAATCATTAAAAACATCACAGAGATGCCAGGCCTAAACATTAATGGAAAGATAATCAATAACATAATATATGCTGATGATACTGTACTACTAGCAGAAAATCCTAAAGATCTACAACAATTACTTAGTGTAAAAAACATGACAAGCAAAAAATATGGAATAGATATGAATTTCAAAAAAGACTAAAACTATGATCATAAACAAAGAAAATTCTCAAGACCTACAATTAAATTTCAAAGTTGAAGGAATACATCTGGAGACAGTCCAGAGTAATAACTACCTGGGACATACTATAACCAGTGATGGAAAATGTACACCAGAAATAAACAAAAGAATAGGAATGGCAAAAAGTAATTTTAATGCCATGAAAAATATACTAACAACAAAACAAATAACACCAGGGCTAAAACTAAGAATAGCAAAATGTTACATCTTCTCAATATTCCTGTATGGTGCAAAGTCATGGACATTAAACCAGAAAACAGAACAGAAAATTGAAGCCTTTGAAATGTGGATTTATAGAAGAATAGGTAGAATTGGATGGAAAGAAAAGAAAACAAACGATGAAGTTTTAAAACAACTAAAAATGAAAAGAGAACTACTAAACACAATTAGAACAAGACAAATGAAAGTTTTGGGGCATGTTAAAAGACACAACAGCCTAAAAAAAGAAATATTGGAAGGGAAAATACAAGTAAAAGAGGCAGACCAAGACTAACATGGACGAGTAACATCAAAAGATGGACAAATCAATCTATGATTGATTCACCATCAAAGAAAGAGACAGAGTGGAATGGCGCTCCATGGTAGCCAACCTTCGATGCGGAGACGGCACTCAATAATGATGATATATATATATATATATATATATATATATATATATATATATATATATATATATATATATAATCATATGGACTTTCGACGCCTTGAAAGTCGGTTGGTAGCAAACAATCATGATAATTCAGTAGTTTGGTAAAATATTAGTGTCATACGCAAGATGCCGTTTTTTTCTGAACAGGTTCTCTCGTGGCTAAATCTGCAAATGTTGAATAGGTAGGTCTGACCGCAGAATGAACAAGATGTATTTGTGGTGCCTGGCCTCGTGTTTTTTTTCCCTGCGCCTTTTATCTTATAATTTTGATATCATTCTATCTATCTATTGTCCTTCCGAGCCATAGACGGCACATAGGGCAGAACCACAATCTCAAAAACAGAAACCTTGCATGCCAAAATGGCACATATTGCAGAGATCACTGCTTCTAAAATATATGGCGCTGTTTCCATAACAATACTTTTTACAATGACAGCTTGTCAAGCCACAGATCAACCTCCTTAGTCGCCTCTTATGACATGCCTGGAAGGTCACAGTGTCACTATTCTTTACTTCCCTCATAATGAGGCCCCGGTAACACACAGGAATTGATATCATTACTTCCTCAAATATTGTTATGTCGTGTTTTTTTCTTATTCTTGTTCTCCATATGCTACAAACCTATGCCAGATTTTCCCAGTTTCTTTCGCAGATAGAGAATTATCTCAAGGAAGCCCTGCAAACATTTTTATATCTCAGCACTGGAAGAACAAGGTGACAAACGCAGAGGTCCTAACTTGCACAAGCCTCCCGAACATCTACATATTGCTCAAACAATGTAAGTTACGCTGGCTTGGGCACTTACACCGTATGAAAGATGTCCGCATACCAAAGATATACTTTATGGACAACTAGCAGAGGGCAAAAGAACTAGGGGGTGTCCAAAACTCCTATTGATAGACTAGTGTAAACCTATCATGACTGAACATAAAACCTGCAGCCTGGGAAGAATTAACTGCAAGCCACAATCTCTGGTTACACTCTAAAGCTCAACTCAAACAAGAAGCACAGATTCATAGAAAAAGAGAACTGATGGCGAAAAGAAAAAAAATTCCTAGGGGGTGCTGAAAAATCCATAGTGGTACGTATGCAATGGGTAGAGTCGTTGCAGAAATCCAAAATACGTAAGGTCACCTTTGTCTTTGTCCTGGACATGCGGGAGTACGAGGAAATGAAAGAGCGGACAGGTTGGCTAGCTGCGCTGTTGTTGAGGACGGGCAACCAATGGATCGGGCGAACATCATCAATGCCCTCCGAGAAGTGGGAAGAGCACAGGACTTCGACAAACACAGATCCACGTCACTTCCTCAGATGATGGAAATGGAAGTTAAGATGGGCACAGCCAGAAATGAGAAACTTAGTGGACGCGTAAGAAGACTTATCAACCAACACGGAACTGGAGTCGTCAGTCGCTGGACACTGCGGGAATTGCTTAGGAGGGGATCTGAGCACCTATGGACATGTTCGGAGTGCAATGATGATGACACGCAAATAACTCAATAACCATCATCACCAAGTCTCCACAAGGACACACAACCATCACCCAGTCTCCATAAGGACACACAACCATCACCCAGTCTCCACAAGGACACACAACCATCACACAGTCTCCACAAGGACACACAACCATCACACAGTCTTCACAAGGACACACAACCATCACCAAGTCTTCACAAGGACACACAACCATCACCCAGTCTCCATAAGGACACACAACCATCACCCAGTCTCCACAAGGACACACAACCATCACCCAGTCTCCACAAGGACATACAACCATCACCCAGCCTACACAAGGACACAACCATCACCCAGTCTCCACAAGGACACACAACCATCACCCAGTCTCCACAAGGACACAACCATCACCCAGTCTCCATAAGGACACAACCATCACCCAGACTACACAAGGACACACAACCATCACCCAGTTATAAGGACATACAACCATCACCCAGTCTCCACAAGGACACACAACCATAACCCAGTCTCCACAAGGACACACAACCATCACCCAGCCTACACAAAGGACACACAACCATCACCCAGTCTTCACAAGGACACACAACCATCACCCAGTCTCCACAAGGAGACGAAATCATCACCCAGTCTCCACAAGGACAAACAACCATCACCCAGTCTCCACAAGGACACACAACCATCACCCAGTCTCCAAAAGGACATACAACCATCACCCAGTCTCCACAAGGACACACAACCATCACCCAGTCTCCACAAGGACATACAACCATCACCCAGTCTTCACAAGGACATACAACCATCACCCAGCCTACACAAGGACACACAACCATCACCCAGTCTCCACAAGGACACACAACCATCACCCAGTCTCCACAAGGACACACAACCATCACCCAGTCTCCATAAGGACACACAGCCATCACCCAGTCTCCACAAGGACACACAATCATCACCCAGTCTCCACAAGGACATACAACCATCACCCAGCCTACACAAGGACACAACCATCACCCAGTCTCCACAAGGACACACAACCATCACCCAGTCTCCACAAGGACACAACCATCACCCAGTCTCCACAAGGACACACAACCATCACCCAGCCTACACAAAGGACACACAACCATCACCCAGTCTTCACAAGGACACACAACCATCACCCATTCTCCACAAGGAGACGCAACCATCACCCAGTCTCCACAAGGACACACAACCATCACCCAGTTATAAGGACATACAGCCATCACGCAGTCTCCACAAGGACACACAACCATCACCCAGCCTACACAAAGGACACACAACCATCACCCAGTGTTCACAAGGACACACAACCATCACCCAGTCTCCACAAGGAGACGCAACCATCACCCAGTCTCCACAAGGACACACAACCATCACCCTGTCTCCACAAGGACACACAACCATCACCCAGTCTCCAAAAGGACATACAACCATCACCCAGTCTCCACAAGGACACACAACCATCACCCAGTCTCCACAAGGACATACAACCATCACCCAGTCTTCACAAGGACATACAACCATCACCCAGCCTACACAAGGACACACAACCATCACCCAGTCTCCACAAGGACACACAACCATCACCCAGTCTCCACAAGGACACACAACCATCACCCAGTCTCCATAAGGACACACAACCATCACCCAGTCTCCACAAGGACACACAACCATCACCCAGTCTCCACAAGGACATACAACCATCACCCAGCCTACACAAGGACACAACCATCACCCAGTCTCCACAAGGACACACAACCATCACCCAGTCTCCACAAGGACACAACCATCACCCAGTCTCCACAAGGACACACAACCATCACCCAGCCTACACAAAGGACACACAACCATCACCCAGTCTTCACAAGGACACACAACCATCACCCAGTCTCCATAAGGACACAACCATCACCCAGCCTACACAAGGACACACAACCATCACCCAGTCTTCACAAGGACACACAACCATCACCCAGTTATAAGGACATACAACCATCACATAGTCTCCATAAGGACACACAACTATCACACAGTCTCCATAAGGACACAACCATCACCTAGTCTCCATAAGGACACACAACTATCACACAGTCTCCATAAGGACACAACCATTACCCAGCCTACACAAGGACACACAACCATCACCCAGTTATAAGGACATACAACCATCACCCAGTCTCCATAAGGACACACAACTATCACACAGTCTCCACAAGGAGACGCAACCATCACCCAGTCTCCACAAGGACACAGCCATCACACAGTCTCCACAAGGACACACACCCATCACCCAGTCTCCGCAAGGACACACATCAAGCATCCAGTCTCCGCAAGGACACACATCAATCACCCAGTCTCCACAAGGACACACAACCATCACCCAGTCTCCGCAAGGACATACATCAATCACCCAGTCTCCGCAAAGACACACATCAATCACCCAGTCTCCACAAGGACAAACAACCATCACAAAGTTCCTACAGTGACACACAATCACGACTACGCCACTACAACGACACACAACCATCACGAAGTTCCCACAACGACACATTCGTCACCCACAACGATAAACAACCTTCACCCACAACCATCACCCTGTCCATACAATCATCACCCACAACCATCACCCTGTCCATACAACCATCACCCACAACGACAAACAACCATTACCCACAACGACAAACAACCATCACCCACAACCATCACCCTGTCCATACAACCATCACCCTGTCCATACAACCATCACCCACAACAACACACAACCATCACCCTGTCTCCACAACGACTCACAACCATCACCCACAACAACACACAACCATCACCCACAACAACACACAACCATCACCTACAACAACACACATCCTTCACCCACAACAACACACAACCATCACTCACAACAACACACAACCTTCACCCACAACAACACACAACCATCACCCATAACAACACACAATCATCACCCACAACAACACACAACCATTACCCACAACAACCTTCACCCACAACCATCACCCAAAACAACCTTCACCCACAACAACACACAACCATCACCCACAACAACCATCACCCACAACAACAATCACCCACAACCTTCACCCACAACAACACACAACCATCACCCACAACAACACACAGCCATCACCCACAACAACACACAACCATCACTCACAACAACACACAACCATCACCCACAACAACACACAACCATCACCCACAACAACACACAGCCATCATCCACAACAACACACAACCTTCACCCACGACGACACACAACCCAGCCCCTACACAATCAACAGTTCCACCACCCCACCCACTCACACCACACTAAAGTCGCACGGTCTCTACACATTAATGGCCGACAAGATCTCGCCATATCTCGCAGTTATCCCGAGATTGCAGCCATCTTCCCCAACACTTCCTATTTGTAACTTCACCGCTGTTTATTTACATTTTCATTGTGGACAATTTTAAAATGCAACAACCCCAAAATGCCAGACGTGAGTACTTTTGTATAATCTGTTTTACATTTGTACCGATGCCATTAGTAATGGTTAGCCTTTGTAACTTTGTCTAGGGTTACGAGCTAGACTGTGATCAAACTGAATGAATTATTTTTGAAACAGACAGACATCAGAAGACAAGACTCTGAGTGTGAGACTAAACTAAAGTAAGTTAAAGTCTACTAAGATTCACTCGTCTCATCACTGAACTTGTATGGCTGCTGAATGTTTCTGCTATTTTTTTATATTTTATTATTAATTAATAGCAAACTCAACGTACAGTGTACCGACAGTTACAGTACTCAGTACTACTTAGACTGTTGTCTCCTTACTAACTAATAATATAATTACTTACTAACTAGTACTACTAGTGTTTATTTTATTTTAATTCCCCGCCTCATTATGAGAGAGTAAAGAATAGTAATAGTGACATTGTGACCTTCCAAGCATGTCGTAAGAGGCGACTAAGGAGGTTGATCGATGGCTTGACAAGCTGTCATTGTAAAAAGTATTGTTATGGAAAGAAACAGACTACAGAGCCATAGATTTTAGAGCAGTGATCTCTACAATATGTGCCTTTTTGGCATGCAAGGTTTTCTGTTTTGAGATTGTGGTTCTGCCTATGTGCCGTCTTTAGCTTGAAAGGACAATTACCAATAGATAGATTTTATTTTAATACTTTTGTCTGTCGGTGACTGTCCAATAATATTGGCAGATTCTGCCACAAAAGAAGAAGCTCACTCAATCAAGCTGTTCAGCAAAACAGCATTAAGTATTAGACAATAATATTTTACCAACCTTCTGACCTATCATCATGATTGGTTGCTACGAACCGTCTTCCAAGACGACAGAGGCAACATATAGTATAGTAACTTCCACATACCAGATTCCCGTTCCCCGACTTATATTATAAGTTAGGTAATTTCCTAGTTTGATCAGATATATTATTTCAGTTTGGAAGAGTGATGTCCCCTAAAATATGTCTGCCAAAATACAGTGGTTCTACGCATTCTTGGCGTTGGGTTCATTACGCTGGCATGTGTCACTCACACTGGCGTTTGGGTCAGCGTGGCGTTCGGGTCAGATGGTCCTTTTGAGGACTTTCATCACACTCGTTGTTATTCTCAAGCTCCGCACCAGATTGCTAATCGCTGACAGGTAATTTGAGGTAATACAGACGTTGCATTGTGTTTCGTAAAGCTATTTCTAGATATTTTTTGTATTTATGTGTGTGTATGTGCATTTTAATTAATAGCCAAAGTTTGACAATCTTCCAACATTTGGCAGTAAATTACGGCGATTGGTAATCAACCGCACAATTCCCTTCGATCAGAAGATCATAATTAGGCCGAGTGGCATCGTTTTTGTCACGCGTTATAATATATTTATAAATATTTAACACTAAAGCTAAACCTAACCCCTGGACCCAACGCCCAATCAACAGATACTCCGAAATGATTACATGCCAGCGTAATGACCCCAACGCCAAGAATGCGTAGAACCACTGTATTTTGGCAGACATATTTTAGGGGACATCACTCTTCCAACTGAAATAATATATCTGATCAAACTAGGAAATTACCTATAAGTTATATGATTGCTCTGTCACTGTGTGTAATGTGTGTATTCATGATACTGTGTTCACTGTGTTTTTGATTTGATGAAGGTTTAGCGAGTTTATCAAAAATGTATTGTTCATATTGTAAAAAAAAATTAAAGTAAAAGTTCCCTTCACGCCTTGCTAGACGTATGGGGAATATGGTGTTAGTGACAATGTTTTTCTATAACCACGGCATGTTTTTGGGTGATGTGGTCAGTATCACGCCAGGCCGCCTTTACTTCCCAGAAAAATCTCTGATACCCATTTTTAGAGGTAGGGTGAACCTCGGAGCCTTGTCAGTCTGAAAAAAAATCTGCAACTGCTGGGAATCGAACCTGGACCCCTCTGGTCAGTAAGCGAGCACACTAACAACTCAGCCACCGAGGCTTCATATTGTAGTGTATACTATTTGTAGTACTAGTGTGTTGGCTGGTGACAATATATTATAATGAAATAACTATCAATATCTCTTAACTATCATACTTATATACTTATGATACATTATATGATACTGACTTAATTTACTATTTATAATAAAAATACATGTAACTATTCTCTCATTCTGTTTTCATATTCATCTATGGATGGTCGTAATGGTGATAATAACTTTAATATATTAAACAGTTTTTAAAGTCAATAACTAAATTATAAATAACTAAAACTATTTGAGTGTTACTACACTACACTAACACTACTGTCTTAGTCTGCTACTACCACTAACTACATTTACTCAACTTGCTGTTACAACTTACATTACTTATTACTATTATTCTTCTTATATTTATATTACTTCAGTTAGAGTATGCGCGTAAAATTAAAAGAATAAATGTAATTGAATAATAACTTTTCAAATGATGATATAGTATTCATCTATTAGCAAAAAAAAGGAATCCCTGTAAGTGATATACTTATACTGATTTCAGTGGTACAGACAAAGAGTTAAATATAGTAAGTAATTTATTAAAGCTAAATATAATAAATAATAAGATACACTATAGCAGAGACAAAGATTACTTGCTTAATAAAAAAAAATTATATTTGTCTAATTTGGATTGCCAAAACAATCAACTATTTTAGTTATCCCCCAAGATTATTTAATGTGTTTCTTGTATAAAGTGTGATAGATGCCTGAGAAAAGATATGGCATGTTGTTTGTTCAGTTTCCTGTACTCTGAATGCTCAGTGGAATTGTGATTTGTCTTCTTCTCTTTTCTCTTTTCACTGATACCTAAAAGGTGAAGTAGTTTATATCATTTGTCGTTCTTGAGCTGCTCGAACTGTCTGAATTAGTGATTTTCCATTGTTGTTACATGTCTCTGTCACTGCATCTATCCATCTTCTTCTGGGTCTTCCTCTTGGTCTTTTTCCATGCATTCTCGAGAAGAACGCCCTTGATGGTGATTGGTAAGGGTTCATTCTGACCAGGTGGCCAAACCATTTAAGTTGTTGTTGTTCTATATATTCTTGGCAGGATTGTGATTTGTAACCCCCATAAAACACATTGTTGCAGCAGATTATTATAGCTCTCTCATGGTTTCTTCTTTTTCTGCTGTGTTAACCCCATGCCTTTTTCTCTTTAGTGTCTGCCATTGAAAGGATATTACATTGGTGTTGATGTTTTGTTTGTTACAGGAAACTGCTATATTTTGCACATTTTGATCCAACACGTTCGATTAAGATGTTTTTGAGTTCAAGTTTGCCTCCCCTCTTCAGTCAATACCTGCTTGGTCTGATTGCTTAGTCTGTGAAGTCTCTAGTGAGAGTTATGTTGTGAAGTCTCCAGTGATAATTATGTTGTGAAGTCTCCAGTGAGAATTAAATTGTACTCTTGTGTTTTGCACCTAGGCCAGTGCATTAGATTACCTACTGAGTAAGCTCTAGGGGATTGTGGGTCACACAGGCTCTTCTACCACTACAAAGTGCAGATAGGACAGAGAAATACATTTGTACATATGATCTACAGGTGATATTTCTCAGACATAAAACCTCATTTTATATTAGAATATCCAATTGGTTACAATGTCGCCTGATGTCAGATATGACCTGTCATGGGAGTGACCATCATAGTTAGCTCATACCTGTCTTATGGTTTGTTTTTTTACTCTGGCCATGTTTTGAATCTTATGCCATTTTATATGTCACAATATGTAGGGTATATTTTCTATATGTTATAAGTTACTTAAACTTAAAATGCTTAGAGTATAGACAAAGCTGATGATGAGGATTATTTTAAAATATATGCTAATGGCAATGTGTAAAAAGTAGGTATTGTCTATACAAAATATTTTCTGTTTTACAATGCATATTTGGTAATTTATTGAATAAAGCATTAAACCTCTATATTTCAAACATTTCCAATGCATTCTATGGCATGCCAACAAGGCAAACTGGCAAAAAATAAAATGGTGGATGGGAAGACCTCGTCTGTGGCCTATGCTCCAATAAAGGATCTAAAGAGCTTTGATTGATTGATTGATCCTATGCCAAGTGTGTTGTTCTAGCCCTTGTTAGCCCAGGCTGGTGTATGATTTCTGTTGTGTTGACTGACTTTTTGGTCTTCCTGGTTCCTTAAGGTCAGGTCATTGGTTGTTGTAAGAATGTAATGGTAGCCAGTTTATTATCAACCTGATTTGTCATGTTTGACAACAATGTAATGGTAGCCAGTTTATTATCAACCTATTTGTCATGTTTGATAAGAATGCAATGGTAGCCAGTTTATTATCAACTGATTTGTCATGTTTGATAAGAATGTAATGGTAGCCAGTTTATTATCAACCTGATTTGTCATGTTTGATAAGAATGCAATGGTAGCCAGTTTATTATCAACTGATTTGTCATGTTTGACAAGAATGTAATGGTAGCCAGTTTATTATCAACCTATTTGTCATGTTTGACAAGAATGTAATGGTAGCCAGTTTATTATCAACCTGATTTGTCATGTTTGATAGGAATGTAATGGTTGCCAGTTTATTATCAACCCGATTTGTCATGTTTGACAAGAATGTAATGGTAGCCAGTTTATTATCAACCTGATTTGTCATGTTTGACAACAATGTAATGGTAGCCAGTTTATTATCAACCTGATTTGTCATGTTTGACAACAATGTAATGGTAGCCAGTTTATTATCAACCTATTTGTCATGTTTGATAAGAATGTAATGGTAGCCAGTTTATTATCAACTGATTTGTCATGTTTGATAAGAATGTAATGGTACCCAGTTTATTATCAACCTGATTTGTCATGTTTGATAAGAATGCAATGGTAGCCAGTTTATTATCAATTGATTTGTCATGTTTGACAAGAATGTAATGGTAGCCAGTTTATTATCAACCTATTTGTCTTATTTGACAAGATTGTAATGGTAGCCAGTTTATTATCAACCTATTTGTCATTTTTGGCAAGAATGTAATGGTAGCCAGCTTATTATCAACCTGATTTGTCATGTTTGACAAGAATGTAATGGTTGCCAGTTTATTATCAACCTGATTTGTCATGTTTGGCAAGAATGTAATGGTAGCCAGTTTATTATCAACCTATTTGTCATGTTTGACAAGAATGTAATGGTAGCCAGTTTATTATCAACTGATTTGTCATGTTTGATCCCTGTACACACTGAAACCTGGTCATTGCATCACTAGTACAGAATAAGGGAATATTGCATCTGTTTAAAAAAGATGGGAATTAGTTATTTCCTGTGTCAGTTATGGCAGCTGTGAAGGTCAACATGGTTTTAGTACAGCTGTGACTAACGTAATAATGTCAGCATTCAACATTCATCTTCAGATAGCATGTCCATTAGCAGAACATTACCGCCCATCTTGCTTGCTTGTGTTCACCCGATGACTAAAGTATTCTAGAGTATTCTGGTAGACTTGAATATTCCTCTCCATCATCCGCCCTTAAAAGGACGTTAAGTGGGCGTGTCTGTGTTGTTTGCAGTATAACTGTGATAATTGCGCCTTTCTGCCCAACACATCCAACTTCAGCGTGACATTTTTGCATACCGGGTTGTCTTCCCTCTTCGATCTTGGCCAGACTAGACAGGTTTTTCTGTTACTAGAGGCACCGCGGAGAGGAGGAGCAGGGTCTGGATGGTTCTGGTTCACCGATCCTGGCGCAAGCCATCAGCTGTGGGTCGCTGACAACTTCCAGCTCTGGTGCTGGGAGGCGCGCCTTCGCTTCCACAGCCCATCTGAGAGTATCACTGTGTCTAACCAGGTATCAAACTTCTTCTGTTGTCATGTTCAAGGTCTCTTTGATGTCTTGAAACCATCTTCTTGGTCTACCCCTGATGTGTCATCCTGGAACCATATCTTCCATTATTGTTCTTTCCAACCCGCAGTGTCTTATGATGGGACATATTATTTTCATTTAATCTGTAGAGTGGCTTTTATAAGCCAGTCCCTTTTAATGTTTAAATCTTTTAATATGTTTTCATTGCTCTTTTTCTTTATCAAAGATATCTTAAAGATTTTTTTTTTACATTTTATTGGACAATGCAAAGATAAAAGTTATCAAATTTGCAGATTTCTGGTGACATGATGGCTGTTACAAGAACAGGTTCTTAGTTGCTTAGGATTGTCCAATCCAATAAAAAAAAAAGTAAAGTACCCCCGTCATGCCAAGTGGCGTATAGGTAATATTGTGTTAGTGACCATAAATTTTACAGACCTTCAGCACATCATTTTTGGGGTATGAGGTCAGTATTATGCCCATGCCGCTTTACTTTCCCAGAAAAAAATCCGGTACCCATTTAAGGCTGGGTGAACCCGGAAGCCGTCGGTTGGGATTGAACCCTACCTCTTGTCCTTTGTATCTGGTTTAGTCACTAACCACTGAGCTATCGCGGCTCCCCAATCCAATCAGTACAGGATAAATTCTGGCCGTAAGAGGTGGCTCTGAAGATCTTTTTTTCTTTTGTCTTATGAGGTAGCTCTGAAAATCTTTGCTTTTTTTAAAATAAGCTCTTGTCTTATAATGTGGCTGTAAAAATCATTGCTTCTCTTGATAAGCTCTTGTCTTACGTGGCTCTGAAGATCTTTGGTTCACTTATAAGATCTTGTCTTATGAGGTGGCTATAAAAATCTTTGGTTCTCTTGATAAGCTTTTGTTTTAAGATGTGGCTCTGAAGATCTTTGGTACACTTGATAAGATCTTGTATTATGAGGTTGCTGTAAAAACCTTTGCATCTCTCGGTAAGCTATTGTCGTAAGATGTGTTTCTGAAGATCTTTGTTTCACTTGAAAATATCTTGTATTATGAGGTGGCTGTAAAAACCTTTGTTTCTCTTGTTCTTAAAGAGGTGGCTCTGAAGATCTTTGTTTCACTTGAAAATATCTTGTATTATGAGGTGGCTGTAAAAACCTTTGTTTCTCTTGATAAGCTCTTGTTCTTAAAGAGGTGGCTCTGAAGATCTTTGGTTCACTTGCTAAGCTCTTGTTCTTAAAGAGGTGGCTCTGAAGATCTTTGGTTCACTTGCTAAGCTCTTGTTCTGAAAGATGTGGCTCTGAAGATCTTTGGTTCACTTGATTAGCTCTTGTTCTTTTAAAGATGTGGCTCTGAAGATCTTTGGTTCACTTGATAAGCTCTTGTTCTTTTAAAGATGTGGCTCTGAAGATCTTTGGTTCACTTGATAAGCTCTTGTCTTTTGAGGTGGCTCTGAAGATCTTTGATTCTCTTGATAAGCTCTTGTAATAAAACATGCATCAGCTTGCAGCTTATTTGATCATGGTCCTGAGTGAAAGAGGTAAGGGTAACATATATTTTCATTGATTTTGTTCTCTTTTCTTCTTAAGATGCTGAGTATTTTCTTTTATCTTTGTCTTCTTTTATTTCTCTTTACACCTATGGTGCATGGAACTACTACTATTACTACCACTACTACTGCTATCATTATTACGACCACCACTACTACTTCTGCTTCTATTACTATTACTACTATCACCACTACTAGTACTATAACTGCTTCAATTACTAGTACTGCTACTACAACTACCACCACTGCCACTACATCTGCTTTTATTACTACTACTACCACCACCACTATTAGTACTACCACTGCAACTTCTACTAGTATTGCCACTGCTACTGCTGGCACTGCTACGATCACTACCACATCTACTACAGTTACTGCTATTACTACCACCACTGCTACTACAACTACCTCCACCACTACCACCGCTGCTACTACTAACACCACCACTATTAGTACTACCACTGCAACTTCTACTAGTATTGCCACTGCTACTGCTGGAACTGCTACTATCACTACCACATCTACAGTTACTGCTATTACTACCACCACTGCTACTACAACTACCTCCACCACTACCACCGCTGCTACTGCTAACACCACCACTATTAGTACTACCACTGCAACTACTACTTGTATTGCCACTGCTACTGCTGGAACTGCTACTATCATTACCACTACTACTGCCACTACTACCGTTACTGCTACAACTACCACCATTACTACTAGTACTACTATCACTGCTACTAGTTCTACCTCCACTACTACCACTACCGCTATTACCCAAGCGCGTACAGAGGTTTCGAGTCTTCTTTTCCGCGTGATGCGACCAATGACGCCAGTTTGATTTCTTCGAATGCACTTCAGACGTTCTTCTTGTGGCAATTGTTACAACCTTAAGCCTCTTCATTTCTCATTGTAACTGTCAATGGTATTCTAAACATTCTTTGATAGGGCCGCAGTGGCTAAACTAAAAATAATAGCATGACATGTTTTTTGTTGTTTGCTAGAATCATCATCACCGCACACCGGACGAATCCATAAGTGCTCTGATGTCCACCTCGAGAAAATCCTGGCCCACGTGCACGAACTTCGTAGTACGGCCTCGGATCCACGGTGTGGGTCGGTTTCTGCTGACAATTTTGCCTGGGCAGTGGCCATATTTATAGCCTACTCTTTTATATTTTAACTGTCACTGTTCTTTAACGTGCGAGAGTGCACACGGGACCACCTGTTTATTGCCGTATCCGAAAGGACTAGACATAGAATCTCGTTACCCAGAAGATCACTGGAGAGTAACGTCATAAAGAAATCATGAATTAATTTTTCCTATTTTTGAAAAATCACCATCGCTTTTTGGGCTTTGTGTCCGGGTCTTTCCTGGGGCTTTGAGTCTGGGTCCTTCCTGGGGCTTTGAGTCCGGGTCCTTCCTGGGGCTTTGAGTCCGGGTCCTTCCTGGGGCTTTGTGTCCGGGTCCTTCCTGGGGCTTTGAGTCCGGGTCTTTCCTGGGGCTTTGAGCGCGGGTCCTTCCTGTGGCCTTGAGCCCGAGTCCTTCCTGTGGCCTTGAGCCCGAGTCCTTCCTGTGGCCTTGAGCCCGAGTCCTTCCTGTGGCCTTGAGCCCGAGTCCTTCCTGTGGCCTTGAGCCCGAGTCCTTCCTGGGGCCTTGAGCCCGAGTCCTTCCTGGGGCCTTGAGCCCGAGTCCTTCCTGGGGCCTTGAGCCCGAGTCCTTCCTGTGGCCTTGAGCCCGAGTCCTTCCTGGGGCCTTGCGCCCGAGTCCTTCCTGGGGCCTTGAGCCCGAGTCCTTCCTGGGGCCTTGAGCCCGAGTCCTTCCTGGGGCCTTGAGCCCGAGTCCTTCCTGGGGCCTTGAGCCCGAGTCCTTCCTGGGGCCTTGAGCCCGAGTCCTTCCTGGGGCCTTGAGCCCGAGTCCTTCCTGGGGCCTTGAGCCCGGGTCCTTCCTGGGGCTTTGAGCCCGGGTCCTCCCTGGGGCTTTGAGCCCGGGTCCTTCCTGGGGCTTTGAGTCCGGGTCCTTCCTGGGGCTTTGAGCCCGAGTCCTTCCTGGGGCTTTGAGTCCGGGTCCTTCCTGGGGCCTTGAGCCCGGGTCCTTCCTGGGGCCTTGAGCCCGGGTCCTTCCTGGGGCCTTGAGCCCGGGTCCTTCCTGTGGCCTTGAGCCCGGGTCCTTCCTGTGGCCTTGAGCCCGGGTTCTTCCTAGGGCTTTGAGTCCGGGTCCTTCCTGGGGCTTTGAGCCCGGGTTCTTCCTGGGGCTTTGAGCCCGGGTTCTTCCTGGGGCTTTGAGCCCGGGTTCTTCCTGGGGCTTTGAGCCCGGGTTCTTCCTGGGGCTTTGAGCCCGGGTTCTTCCTGGGGCTTTGAGCCCGGGTTCTTCCTGGGGCTTTGAGTCCGGGTTCTTCCTGGGGCTTTGAGTCCGGGTTCTTCCTGGGGCTTTGAGTCCGGGTTCTTCCTGGGGCCGACGTCAAACCTCTAGACTACCCAGCCCCCATGACAGGAACTCATATATAAGCTGATCAGTGTTAGAAACAAACGGTTATTGTTAATTTGAAAACATAATGCTGGAAAGCTTGATATTTTATTGTTGAATTGTCCTGCCAGGACTTGGGAGCACCGTCGCTTATCCTATAGTTCAGAACTTTTAGGTACCCCTGATTTCAGCTTGTCAGATTATCGGACAAATGTCATCATTGCTGCTCAGTCAAGTAAAGACAACACGGACGCTGCAAAACAATCTTCATCCCAAAGTTGTGCCTACCTGTGCCAGATTTGGACCCTAGACTCAAGAACAATGAGAAAAATAACCATTACCGAGATGAAATGTGTTAGACGAATGGCAGGACACAGCCTGAGAGATAAGATCAAAGATGAAGAACTGAGTAAAGAGCTAGGAGTAATTCTCGTCATAGAAAACATCAACTGATAAAATGGTTTTGATACGTGACAGAAATAACAAAACACAAACAACGAGGCTTTAATAAACGTTACGAGAACACTAGGCTCAAGGGCCGACCACGAAAAAGATGGACTGATGGAGTATTAGAAACACTAGGAAACATAAAAGCAGGAGAAGCCAACAGAAGAACAAAATACCGCAAATTATATCTTCCCTCACCCTAAAAGGCAAATAAGGAAGAAAAGAAAAAGAAGAATTCGTTACTTGTGATGGAAGTATCAACGCACCACACACGAACTGATGACGTGTTGAGCAGCTCATACATAATACACGAGTTGGGCGATGCGGCATTATAGCAATAACAGAAAACTCCGAAGGTTAATCAAGCGTCAATAATGCAGTGAACCGACGAGTGTTTTATTGCCGCTGAACGTCAATAACACCAGTACCTCTGCTGGGTTTATACTTGTTGATATGGATGTTTAAATATTAATTGTGCGTATAGAATCGTGCGGTTAGAGGCCACAGAGATGGGATTTTTCAGAAGAATGTTGACAGTTCCCCGGACAGCTAAAAAGACCAATGAAGACATTCTCTAAGAGGCCAACACAAAAAGGGAACTCCTAAAAAAACATCAGAAACAAAAAATCAACATATTTTGGGCACATCATGAGAAGAGCAAAGTTGGAATATTTGGTTACAACTGGCAAAATAAAAGGAAAGAGAGATCGCGGACGACAAAGAGAGCAAATACTGGATAGCTTGGTGTCATGGCATGGAAAACAGTCAACAACAGAACTGATACGATGTACTGTAGATAGAAGATTGCGGAAGGACATGATCGCCTACGCCAACCGGCGTGGCACATGATGATGATAGATAGATTCATGGGTAAGGTCTAGGCTCCACCAGATTGTGTCCTGTCGCCTGGGTAAAGACCACATCATTGACGTCAGACGAAGCATGATGGTAGCTAGCAAAGTTTTTGTCTTTTATTGCCTTTGTGTTTTTAACTAAGGAGAGCGGGTGGCCGAGTTGATCTTGTCAGGCTCCAAAACAGGAGGATGCGTGTTCAAATCCCGTTAGAGTCACACGTTTTTTTTTTTTCTATCGAGGTTGAAATAAAAACTTACACCCAAACACCTCGCGGCGACAGCATTTGACAAGCAGCCTTAATTTTCCGGTCCTATAAGTGTGTCTCCTCCTCCCCCCAACCGGCAAATCCCAGTTATGGAAAAATGCCGTAAAGATATTTGTAACGGTAGTTTAACTATAGTTCGTTCACACATTCGTGCCCACAGAGTTTGATCAATTATCTCGGAAACTGTTTGATGAATTTCTGTAATTCTTTTTCTTGAAATCTTATTTTTTTCACCGACCTTCAGATTTTATAACATTTAAGTACAAAGGTAGTCTGACTTTTGCACAAATCGTTTTTTGTTATATAATTTTAGGAAAATATCAAACCACGTGCTCTACGCATTAGATTTTACTGTAAATTATGTTAATATTCTAACAATGCAAGCCAAAGGCGTACCCGTATTACATTGAATAGGGCACAATTTTTCATTTGATTTTATATCTTCGTCATAGAGATAGGTCAACTCCCTTGCTTGACCGCCGCTTCTGCAGAGTCAAATTTCTGTCCTATCCATCGATTGAAAGACTTTCTATCTATATTTAGAGCTGCCCGTGTTCTGTTTTCTGGTTTTTGGATATCGTAATATAACCGACCCCTTTTAGATTCGTTGCAAAAGTGCCTGTACACAGTTACTTTTTGCATAGTGATGAATTTACACTTTAAACTCTTCATGGTTTTAAAAATCAAGTAGTCACTTCACAACAGCTTACACATTATCACACATACAGGAATATTCATTAATAGTAAATATTTTGTCAAAATTCGCCTCTGGACCAATTTAACAAGAAACCGGAAATGAAATTATCAAACAAAAAACATCGGAGTGCCGTGGGTCTTACAAGTTAAGAGTGCGAAACGGTGCTAAGATTGTGTGGTGTGCACGTGAAATGTGCCTTATGAGTTGGTTGCAACAAATGTAAGTAAAGTAAAAGTAAAGTACCCCCCGTCACGCCAAGTGGCGTATAGGGAAATATGGTGTTAGTGACCCTATATTTTACAGACCTTCAGCACATGATTTTTGGGGTAATGTGGTCGGTATTACGCCCGTGCTGCTTTACTTTCCCAGAAATAATCCGGTACCCATTTAAGGCTGGGTGAACCCGGAGCCGTCGGTTGGGATCGAACCCTACCCCTTGTCCGTAGTAGTCCAGTTCACTAACCACTGAGCTATCGCGGCTCCCACTAATTTTTAGGGAATTAGTAAAACCCAGGTGTCCTCGCCAGGGAACGAACCCCGGCTGTTGCCGTGGTAAGCCAACCGCCTATCGATTGCGCTAACCGGACACCCTGCAACAAATGTGGGTATTGTAAAATCCTAAAATTTAGGACAAGCAAGAAAATTATATTTTTATGTACCTCAAATAGGCAAAAATCTTTCCTAAATGCATGACAGTAGGGCAAAAAATCAGACTGAAGGTCGGTGAAAAAAATAAGATTTTACGAAAAAGAATTACAGAAATTCATCAAACGGTTTCCGAGATAATTAATAAACTGTGGGCACGAATTTCTGAACGAACTAGAATAACTTAACTAACACCGTAGCTCCGGTAGTGTAGTTTCGATACGCACTCCCTACTGCATAAACTCATGAAGTCCACCCAGCCACTGGGATACAATTGATAAGAATTCCTGCATTTTGAAGGTTGAGAAATGTTGCCATCAATTCTATTCTATTCTTGGAATCAGTCAATTCTATTCTATTCTTGGAATCAGTCAATTCTATTCTATTCTTGGAATCAGTTTAATTGCAGTTGAGGCATCCCCATATCCGCTTCACCGTCCGTCTCAGCATTTCTCGAAGCGTATGCAAATTAATTGATCCTGTAAGGTGTTGAATATAGATATATCTGTTCTTCCCACTTAACTCTCCGTATCAGACTAACCCATTTTCCACCTTTAGACTGCTCAGTCTCTCAATGTATACATCATTGTCCCAACCATCTTCCTCAGTCTCTCAATGTACACATCATTGTCCCACCCATCTTCCTCAGTCTCTCAATGTACACATCATTGTCCCAACCATCTTCCTCAGTCTCTCAATGTACACATCATTGTCCCACCCATCTTCCTCAGTCTCTCAATGTACACATCATTGTCCCACCCATCTTCCTCAGTCTCTCAATGTACACATCATTGTCCCACCCATCTTCCTCAGTCTCTCAATGTACACATCATTGTCCCACCCATCTTCCTCAGTCTCTCAATGTACACATCATTGTCCCACCCATCTTCCTCAGTCTCTCAATGTAGACATCATTGTCCCACCCATCTTCCTCAGTCTCTCAATGTACACATCATTGTCCCAACCATCTTCCTCAGTCTCTCATGTAGACATCATTGTCCCAACCATCTTCCTCAGTCTCTCAATGTACACATCATTGTCCCAACCATCCTCCTCAGTCTCTCAATGTACACATCATTGTCCCCACCATCCTCCTCAGTCTCTCAATGTACACATCATTGTCCCACCCATCCTTCTCCTCTTCTCTTGAGGAGTAAAGAACACACTTGGCGATGTTCTCCTTGTCCAGAGTAAGGTCTCGCTCAGTGTCACAGCTGCCAGCAAGCTTATCGGCTATTAAATAATGGTTATGTTGCCATCTATACGGAGTTAGTGCTGAAAGTAACACCAGTCGGAGATTCCGGACAGAAGGTTTTATGATTTTGCTACTACAACTATGATGTCGATCAACATCTCATGACTTACAATTCCCCTCTGGACGTAGACCACCACCATTGGCTTCTTTTTGCCTTCTTTGCCTCTTCTAATCTTCATCATCTTTGTCTCTTCTAATCTTCTGTCTCTTCTAATCTTCATCATCTTTGCCTCTTCTAATCATCATCTCTGTCTCTTCTAATCTTCATCATCTTTGCCTCTTCTAATCATCATCTCTGTCTCTTCTAATCTTCATCATATTTGCCTCTTCTAATCATCATCTCTGTCTCTTCTAATCTTCATCATATTTGCCTCTCCTAATCATCATCTCTGTCTCTTCTAATCTTCATCATATTTGCCTCTTCTAATCATCATCTCTGTCTCTTCTAATCTTCATCATCTTTGCCTCTTCTAATCATCATCTCTGTCTCTTCTAATCTTCATCATATTTGCCTCTTCTAATCATCATCTCTGTCTCTTCTAATCTTCATCATCTTTGCCTCTTCTAATCATCATCTCTGTCTCTTCTAATCTTCATCATATTTGCCTCTTCTAATCATCATCTCTGTCTCTTCTAATCTTCATCGTCTTTGTTTCTTCTAATCTTTATCATCTCTGTCTCTTCTAATCTTCATCATCTGTGTCTCTTCTAATCTTCATCGTATCTGTCACTAGTTTCATCTCCATGTATCTCGTACTTTTTTATCATTGATACTGCAGTTGATTTCATCATTTGTGTCATTCCGGGGTGATAAACAACACACACATTTCTTCTCATACATTGAAATTGATTAGAAGAAACTGTTTTAAAACTTAAAAAAAAACTTGTGTGGTTAAAAATTGAATATTGTACCCCCGTAGACTCAGATTTGCTCATCTTTGGTGTCTTTGTTACGAGCATTAACTACTCAAATATCATTCTTACACAAGGCCCTACTTTAGTTTAAAATGTTGGTTTGTGTATGGTGTCACACATTGAAACCACTTCCATAATATATCAGTTTTAAGAATGTGGGGAGTGTACTGGACTCAGAACACCTTTACCCATAAATGATGCAATATTTTCCAAGATGAGAACTAAAATGTCACTTTGAGTTGAAAAACAAACAGCAGGTGTTCTAGGTCTTCCCTTTGTGTTGCAGGTGAGCGACTGTTTACTAATGTTTGTTGTTAGCTTTTAAACGCGTGGATTTTCAAACTCTGGTCGTTTCATTGACGATCTTGGAGGCTGGATAGTCTAGAGCTATGACGTTGGACCCGGGCTCAAGGTCCCAAGAAGCGGTGATTTTTATTTTTGTTAAAATAAGACAAATTAATCCGTGGTTTCTTTATGACTTTAGCCTCCTCTGATCTTTTGGATAACGATATTCTATGTTTAGTCCTTTCTGATAACGGCAATAAACAAGAGGTCCCATGTGCACTCGCGCACGTTAAAGAACCATCGACGGTTACAATCTAAAAGAGTAGGCCATAAACATGGCCGCTGCCCGGGCAAAATTGTCAGCAGAAACCTACCCACACCGTGGATCCCAGTCCGTGCTACGGAGTTCGTGCACGTGGGCCAGGATTTTCTCGAGAGGATTATCAAAGCACCTATGGGTTCGTTCGGTGTGCAGTGGTGATGGTCCTAATAACAAATAAACATTTGCGTATCTATCCCACCGTAAGTTGATTTGTTAGTCTTTGACCTCACCAACTTTACCGCAGCAACACAGTTTTGGGACTGTTCCCATCTCTGCTACAGTTTCATCGCTCCATATGATGTCTGGCAAGCTGAGCTGAAGCCGCAAGAAGTGTTATTACATTTCTACGGTTTCTTTGAATGTGTTTCTAGTTGACTGACTTATTTGCGGGTCATCGTCATTTCACTCCGAACATGTCCATAGGTGCTCAGATCTTCTTCTTAGCAAGTCCCGCAGTGTCCAGAGACTGACGACTCCAATTTTGTTTTGGTTGATAAGTCTTCTTACACGCCCACCAAGTTTCTCCTTTCTGGCTGTGCCCATCTTACCTCCCATCTCTTTCATTCGAAGGAGTAGCGTGGACTCACGGTTATCGAAGCCCTGTGTCCTTCCCACATATCAGAGGGCATTGATGACATCCACCCGATCCATTGGTTGACCGTCTTCAACGACAGCGCAGCTAGCCAACCTGCCCGCTCTTTCATTTCCTCGTACTCCTGCATGTCCAAGGACGTAAACAAAGGTGACCCTACCTTTTTTGACTTCTGCAGTGACTCTACCCATTGCCTGCGTACAGAGACCGCCTCCACTTTTCTTATCTAGTTGATGTGCATGTTTACTCTCCGTGCTACAAGGTTACGTCATATTGAGAAGCCAAACTGTCATATCTTTCACTTAGAAGAATTAGACTATGATCGTGCACACCTGTCCTATACTAGTGGCGTATCGAGCTACTACTATTTCTGTTACTGCTGCGACAACTACCACTAATGTTGCTACTACTACTACTACTAATATTGCTACTACTAATACTGCTATTACTACTACAACTACTACTAATACAGTTATTACTACTACAGATTACTACTACTGCTACTACTAATACTGCCACTACAAATACTTCTATTGTTGCTGCTAATAATACTGCTGCTACAACTACTTCTATTGTTGCTGCTAATAATACTGCTGCTACAACTACTTCTATCGTTGCTGCTAATAATACTGCTGCTACAAATACTTCTATTTCTGCTCCTAATAATACTGCTGCTACAACTAATTCTATCGTTGCTGCTAATAATATTGCTGCTACAACTACTACTATTGCTGCTGCTAATAATATTGCTGCTACAACTACTTCTATTGCTGCTGCTAATAATACTACGGGTACTATAATACTACTGCTACAACTAGTAATACTGCTACTGTGACTACTACTATACTAACACTTCTACTGAATCTATTACTATTACTTATACAGCTGATACAAGTTCTACTACTAATAATAATACTGCTACTACTAATACTTTTACTGCGACTATTACTACTACTAACACAACAACTACTACTAACACAACAACTACTACTAACACAACTACTACTAACACAACTACTACTACTAACACAACTACTACTACTACTAACACAACTACTACTACTACTACTACTAACACAACTACTACTACTAATACTGCGGCTACTACAAATACTACTGAGACTACTACTACTAACACTTCTACTGCGACTACTACTTCTATCTATCAACACAGAACCAGATATTGAAAGAGAGCTCAACGTTGCTCTGTAGTTTGACCTATGGAGGCGAATCATGGATATTGGACATAAACAAATGAAAATACGATTTGAGGCCACAGAGATTGAACTCTAAGAAGAATGTTGAGAGTTACTTGGACAGATAATAAGACCAATAAGGAAACTCTCAAAGAAGGTAATTCATAAAGAGAACTAAAAAATATCATAAAGAAACAATCGATATTTTTCGACACATCATGTGAAGAGGAAATTTGGAATTCTTGGTTACAACTGACAAAATTAAGGGAAAAAGTGATCGCGGACGACTAAGAGAGAAATGCTGATTAGCCTGATGTCATTGCATGGAAAACAGTCAACAACAGAATTGATACGATGCACGGTGGATAGACGATTGTGGAAGGACGTGATTGCCTATGCCAACCGGTGTGGCACATGATGATGATGAAAAGTTAATATCAAGATGATACCTGCAGGTTTCTACACACTTCTAACTGTTCCAT
Source organism: Megaustenia siamemsis (assembly GCA_032433765.1). Classification (NCBI taxonomy): domain Eukaryota; kingdom Metazoa; phylum Mollusca; class Gastropoda; order Stylommatophora; family Ariophantidae; genus Megaustenia; species Megaustenia siamemsis. Next base: position 10,854,949 of record JAVIAB010000107.1, on the reverse strand, counting down.
CCACCGATTTCAACATATAGTTAGTTTGTTTATCGTTATGAGAGGACATTTGTTCTGCACACCTGGTGTATCATGAGCTATAATACCGTCTTACCTGCACGGATCGATATAACCGTGTTGCTCGTCGGATGCCGATCACCTAGCATTATCTGCTCGAGGCACTGTCAATATGTGCCACTCGTTTTGAACTTTAATCGGCCTTGACCTGTCAGGCAGAAACCGTAGTTACTGATTGGTTAGCACCACTGACCAAACGTTTCCGGTTTGCTTTCTGTTCACCAGATGATTGCTAAAAGAACGAATGGTTCTCAACGTCATCCGTCCTTAAAAGGACGTCAAATGGGCGTATGTGTGTTGTGTTTATACGCGCCTTTTGCCCCGATACATCCGAGTTCAACACGACACTTTAAAATACCAGGTTGATTTCCCTCTTCGTTCCCTACTCACTGGGCCAGATTGCTACAGACTCTTATCACTAGTTTGGGTGATCCCTTGCTACAGACTCTTATCACTAGTTTGGGTGATCCCTTGCTGGCATTGCTACCAATCCTTCCTTCCTGTCGTTCACCCGATGACTACTAAAAGAATTAGTGCGCTCTTCATCATCCGTCCTTAGAAGGGCGTTAAGTGAGCGTATTTACGTTGTTCTGCAATTTGCGGTACAACTGTGATATATTTACGCCTTTCGACTCACGACATCCGACTTCAGCACGTTATTTATGAGTAAAGTGTTTTCTTCCCTCTTCGATCCTCATTCGCTTGGAGAAACTAGACAGGTTAATCTGATTCTGAAGGCACCGCGAAGAGATGGAGTAGGGTCTGGATGGTTCTGGTTCACCGATTCTGGCGCAAGCCATCAGCTGTCGATCGCTTCCAGCTTCCAGCTCTGCTGCTGTCAGGCACCTTTGCCTCTGTTGTTACCACTAGAACAGTTTTTGGGGATATGGACACACAGGCTCCTCTACCGCTAGAACAGCTTTTGGGGATTTGGGCACACAGGCTCCTCTACCACTAGAACAGCTTTTGGGGATATGGACACACAGGCTCCTCTACCACTAGAACAGCTTTTGTGGATTTGGGCACACAGGCTCCTCTACCACTAGAACAGCTTTTGGGGATATGGACACACAGGCTCCTCTACCATTAGAACAGCTTTTGTGGATATGGACACACAGGCTCCTCTACCACTAGAACAGCTTTTGTGGATATGGACACACAGGCTCCTCTACCACTAGAACAGCTTTTGTGGATATGGACACACAGGCTCCTCTACCACTAGAACAGCTTTTGTGGATATGGACACACAGGCTCCTCTACCACTAGAACATCTCTTGGGGATTTGGACACACAGGCTCCTCTACTACTAGAACAGCTCTTGGGGATATGGACACACAGGCTCCTCTGCCACTAGAACAGCTCTTGGGGATATGGACACACAGGCTCCTCTGCCACTAGAACAGCTCTTGGGGATATGGACACACATGCTCCTCTGCCACTAGAACAGCTCTTGGGGATATGGACACACAGGCTCCTCTGCCACTAGAACAGCTCTTGGGGATATGGACACACAGGCTCCTCTGCCACTAGAACAGCTCTTGGGGATATGGACACACAGGCTCCTCTACCATTAGAACAGCTCTTGGGGATATGGACACACAGGCTCCTCTACCACTAGAACAGCTCTTGGGGATATGGACACACAGGCTCCTCTGCCACTAGAACAGCTCTTGGGGATATGGACACACAGGCTACTCTACCACTAGAACATCTCATATGGATATGGACACACAGGCTACTCTACCACTAGAAAAGATTTTGTGGATATGGACACACAGGCTTCTCTACCACTAGAACAGCTTTTGTGGATATGGACACACAGGCTCCTCTACCACTAGAAAAGATTTTGTGGATATGGACACACAGGCTCCTCTACCACTAGAAAAGATTTTGTGGATATGGACACACAGGCTCCTCTACTACTAGAACAGCTTTTGTGGATATGGACACACAGACTCCTCTACTACTAGAACAGCTTTTGTGGATATGGACACACAGACTCCTCTACTACTAGAACAGCTTTTGTGGATATGGACACACAGACTCCTCTACCACTAGAACAGCTTTTGTGGATATGGACACACAGACTCCTCTACCACTAGAACAGCTCTTATGGGTATGGACACACAGGCTCCTCTACTACTAGAACAGCTCTTGGGGATATGGACACACAGGCTCCTCTGCCACTAGAACAGCTCTTGGGGATATGGGCACACAGGCTTCTCTACCACTAGAACATCTCATATGGATATGGACACACAGGCTCCTCTACCACTAGAACATCTCTTGGGGATTTGGACACACAGGCTCCTCTACTACTAGAACAGCTCTTGGGGATATGGACACACAGGCTCCTCTGCCACTAGAACAGCTCTTAAGGATATGGGCACACAGGTTCCTCTACCACTAGAACAGCTCTTATGGATATGGACGCACAGGCTCCTCTACCACTAGAACAGCTCTTGGGGATATAGACACACAGGCTCCTCTACTACTAGAACAGCTCTTATGGATAAGGGCACACAGGCTCCACTACCACTAGAACAGCTCTTATGGATATAGACACACATGCTCCTCTACTACTAGAACAGCTCTTATGGATATGGACACACAGGCTCCACTACCACTAGAACAGCTCTTATGGATATGGGCACACGGGCTCCTCTACCACTAGAACAGCTCTTGGGATATGGACACACAGGCTCCACTACCACTAGAACAGCTCTTATGGATATGGACACACAGGCTCCACTACCACTAGAACAGCTCTTATGGATATGGACACACAGGCTCCACTACCACGTTTGTGGTGGAAACACGTCAGAGGAAATATTTGTACAGATGCTCTACGTGTAAAGTTGTAATGCATAAAACCTCATTTTATAGTAGAACATATATTGGGTTATAATGTTGTATGGTGTCAGATCTGATCGGCCATGGCTGAAGCCGTCAGAGCTAGCTCATGTTGTCAGTTCTGATTGGTCTTGGCTGAAGCCGTCAGAGCTAGCTCATGGTGTCAGATCTGATCGGCCATGGCTGAAGCCGTCAGAGCTAGCTCATGTTGTCAGTTCTGATTGGTCTTGACTGAGATAGTCAGAGCTAGCTCATGTTGTCAGTTCTGATTGGTCTTGGCTGAGATAGTCAGAGCTAGCTCATGTTGTCAGTTCTGATTGGTCTTGGCTGAGATAGTCAGAGCTAGCTCATGGTGTCAGTTCTGATTGGTCTTGGCTGAGATAGTCAGAGCTAGCTCATGTTGTCAGTTCTGATTGGTCTTGGCTGAGATAGTCAGAGCTAGCTCATGTTGTCAGTTCTGATTGGTCTTGGCAGAAGCCGTCAAAGCTAGCGCATGGTGTCAGTTCTGATTGGTCTTGACTGAGATAGTCAGAGCTAGCTCATGTTGTCAGTTCTGATTGGTCTTGACTGAGATAGTCAGAGCTAGCTCATGTTGTCAGTTCTGATCGATCATGGCTGAGGCTGTCAGGGCTGACTCATGGAGTCAGTCACGGCTCCAGTGCCGTCGATCAGGATCGAACCCAACCTCTTCAGTTCACTAACCATTGAGCTATCACGGCTCCCAATTTTATTTCATTCCGGGATATAAAACTAATTAAAAGAAAAAAAGAAATTCTTAACAATACGCGGCGACAGCTCTGAAGCTTGAGGTTTCTATTCTCAAATGCAGCCTCCACAGAACCCCAATAAATAAGATAGATTCTGTGAAACATGGACATGAAAAGAAACTAGTCACCACAGAGATAAGATGCTTGGGATAAACACTCGAAGTGACCAGAATAGACAGAGAGTTAGAAATGATGTCGTAGGAGAGAGAGAGAGAGAGAGAGAGAGAGAGAGAGAGAGAGAGAGAGAGAGAGAGAGATTGGGCAGGCATGGAATCAGTGCACACGGAGACAACAAATGAAATAGGTTGCTCATCTAGAAGGAATACCAAGAGATGCTATGTCTTACAAAACAGATATCGGGGAAGAAGCCTGTGGTAGATCCAAAATTCTTAAGATGGACTGACATGCGAGACATACTGCAACGACATCGGTTGAGACTGCCAGAGATGCAGGAACTAGAACTTTCTATCTTCGGGGACACCTGAAAGGGGTATAAGAGGAAATGAAGAGAGAGAGAGAGAGAGAGAGGGGGGGGGGTGGTCTTAAATATAGTTTATTGAATATGATTCTGATATCTAACTCCCCCCCCCCCTCCAAAAAAAAAAAATTAATAAAAAAATAGTCGCTTTATTTCCCGCGTCTAGCAGTTTAGAGGCGTGGTGGTTTGTTCATTTACAGCGAGCTATATATTTACTGGGAGTCGCGATAGCGCAGTGGTTAGTGAACTGGACTACAAAGGACAATTGGTAGGGTTTGATCCCAGCCGACGGGGTCCGGTTCACCCAGCCCTAAATCGGTACCGGATTTTTTTTTTTCTGGGAAAGCAAAGCGGCACGGGCGTAATACCGACCACATTACCCCAACAATCATGTGCCGAAGGTCTGTAAAATTTATGGTCACTATCATCATATTCCCTATACGCCACTTGACGTGACGGGGGTACTTTACTTTATATATTTACTAAAGCCCGCTGGTAGAAAATAAAACCGGAAAACCCTTTCACTAGACGTTTTCAACTATAGGAGCTATAGACGACTGACGTCATTTTACCCACTCGCTATACTGAAACCGTCACATCAGTTGGATTTTTTTTTTCTTCTGTGTATTCCCTGTCAGCCTGCAGGCTTAGGTAAATGTCAAGTTTGCTGTGGTCCATTCTTACACGAGCGGACGCAGCGATAGAAGATCGCTGAGATGTTTGATGGAAGCAAATACGTTTAGTTTAGCCAACAGATCATTATTGCTGTACAGCCAACCCCATAGTGCTCAGATCCCTTTCTCAGCACGTTCTACAACGCCAAGCACTGTGATATGATGTATCGCCGCTGATCAGACCTACCACTAGTTGACTGCTCATGTATTCTCATCCATTCATTCTATTTTCGGACCGAAGACGGCACATAGGTCCGAAGTTATATTTCTCCACGATTAACGATTTCCTGCTAGTTCTTGGTTGTTTCTTGTACCATGGTTGAGCTTTCCCCAGCAATTGTTCAGCGTAGCTATTCCTTGTTTTCTTTTACCAGGTATCCATCCATCCATACTGCTGGCGTGTTGATGGGCCGCTACGAGAGTCAGTTTGGATTATTTTTGAGTTTCATGCTCCATTCGTCCTGTCTGTCTATCTATTTGTCTGTATGTCTATCTGTTAGTCTGTCTGTATCATCATCAAGTACCGTGCCTACAGGCGTAGGTGATCATGTCTCTCCACAATTTTCGATCTCGACAGCTATTTATCATTTCTGTTGTTGACCTTCTGCCAAGCCATTCTCCTCAGCTGTCTGTTATTTTTCTCTTTGCTTCCCTCTATCTCTTCGTCCCTCAATTTTTCCAGTTGTTACAATATATTCCAGTTCTCCTCTCATTACATGGCCAAAAAAATGATGATTGTTTCTTCCTAATATTGGAAATTAGCTCTATTTTTGCTTTGACCTCTTTCAGAACGTTTTCATTACTCTTCTTAGCTGTCCATGGTACTCTCAACATTATTCTGTAAAACCACATTTCTACAGACTCCAGTGATTTCCTTGTCTGTTGTCCTATTGTCCATGATTCACATCCATATGTTAAGACTTGCTTTACATAACATTTAAGCACTCTTTTTCTTGTTTCTATTGTCAAAAATGGATTGCATAGTATCTTCCTCATTTTCTGGAAAGCTGCTTTTGTCTGAGCCATTCTGCATCTCACCTCTTTTGTACATCTTCCGTCTGAGGTTAACAAAGTTCCCAAATATAAAAAAAAATATTTCTCTCTGTATAGTGAGTATTAAAATGTGTGTCTGTGATAGAGAGAGAGAGAGAGTGAGAGAGAGAGAGACATATTGAAAGTCCATATTTTCAAACGGTCCCGTTCTGTGTTTGTGTGTGCTATAAATATGGATTCTGGCCGATATGCTAACGGGTCGATACATATTGTTTCCGTGTCTCTGCTAAACGCCGTCATATCACCACTTATCACAATTTAGGAATCTGTGATACCTCTTGCTCGCCTTTCATATATACTCTTTTTTTGGCACTCGGAGTTTTCTTTTTCTAAATGCCCTCAACGGCACGTCTCGTGAACTGTTCGCACGAGAGGTCACGACGTAATTGTTGTTGCTTGGTTGTGTTCGCCCTGCAATTACGCCTCTTTCTCAACTACTATTAGAAACGGCGTACGTTACTCTGTGTCGAGGTTTACTGGCAGCTGCGTTATATTAGTCTTTCTGTCTAGCACATCCGACATCAACTAGTCTTGCCTTCCCCTTGTTGGTGTTCTCTTGACCAAATTAGTTCATCTTTCTCATTGTCACCGCAGGATGGTCAAGCAGTCAGGTTCTTGTTTAGTGTTTTTGGCGTCATCAGTCAGTTATGAGTTGCTTACTACTTTATGCTCACACATTGTGATATTTCTTGGATCCCACTCCAGTCATCATCATCATGTGCCATATCGTTTGGCGTAGGCGATCATGTCCTTCCAAAATCTTATATCCACAGTGCATCGAGTCAATTCTTCTGTTGACTGTTTTCAATGCCATGACAACAAGCTATCTAGCATCTTCTCTCTTTGTCGTCCGCGATCTCTCTTTCCTTGTATTTTGCCAGTTGTAACCAAGTATCCAGCTTTCCTCTTTGTCACGATGCGCCAAAAAAATGTTGATTGTTTCTTTCTGATGTTTCTTAGAAGCTTTCTTTTTGTGTTGGCCTCTTTGAGAATTTCCTCATTGGTCTTTTTAGCTGTCCACGGAACTTTCAAGATTCTTCTGAGGAATCCCATCTCTGATGCCTCTAATCGTCTTTTGATTTGTTTGTTTATGATTCATGATTCGCTTTTATGTCAGAATTGGCTCTATATAGCACCGATGAACTTAATTTTCTCACTTCTATTGACATAGATTTGTTGCATAAGACGTTTTGCATTTTCTTAAATGCTATTTTGGCCTGAACTATTCTGCTTTTTATTTATGTGGTGCATCTTCCATCTGATGTTATTATTGTGCCCAAGTAGTAGTCCATATCGAGTAGTAAAAGTTAGTGACCAAGAAATGAGAATGTTTGAGTAAAGTTGCCGAATTGACAAATAAATGGCAAAATGAGGAAAGACAAATGAGAAAGAATTGATGTGAAGTTTTCTTGTGTTCGGTTTCCTGTGCTTGTATTATAACAGTTGTTAGACTCCAGTCAAGCACAGCATATTGGACTGCCATCTTTTCAACGCCCTAAGGATAGGAACCTCTGATGAATGTGACTGTGGCACAAGCAAAATGACTGCTGGAAATCTGCTACAATCATGCACAACATATGGTTATGGTTAGTCGAAGGTCCCAGTATCACTGCAAACGAATTAAAATCCAGAATTGCTCAACCGCTCGTGCCAGTGGAATCATCCAAATTAAAAATTCAGTTCATTGAAGATCCAAACAAAGAAAGGCAGCTGTAGTCCCCATCATGGCAGCTACAGCACACGCCAAAAGACATAAGCGGCACCGAAAGTGAACGCAGCTGAACTGTCCTTCGTCATACGATATCATCATTCATCGTCAGCAATCGGAATATCAAAACACAATCCGGATGAAAAGCACGCCCAGCATATGATGAACTGCGAAGGTTCTTGTAGCCATCACCGGTCCCATACTGGGATCAACTGTACTGTGAGACCAGCCTTCGAACTTATCAATAATAACGTCTAGAGGTGTAAGCAGAAGAATAAGTACATTATACAAATAGGAGAACCTATCACTTGATGCTGCAAACGCGGACCAGAATGGCGTTCCTTGGTCTGATTTCGCACACGTCCATGAATCTAGGCGTAGATGGTGGTCATCATAAGTGCCCCATAATTTGTCTGCTGATCGTCTTTTTTGTGGCCCATATTCCGTTCGTCTCTACAGTTCACTGTGAATTGATAAAATAGGACAATTAGGGTTTAAAAAAAAAATAATAAAAGTGGCCAGATAAATCAGAAATCTTGTTGCCAAAATCTTGAAGAACCAAACATGTTTTTTTGAAGAGGGTATATATAATGAGAAGGGGAGAGCCAGAATAAAATGCGTCAATTTGAACAATAATTAAAAGGGGGTCTGGGTGACCTTAGAGGTAAGAAGTAGACCTGTGGACTAGAAAATCCCGGGTTTGATTCCAGCCTCGCGGCGGAAAAGAGAAACGAAAGAAAAAAAAAAGAATTCGGGATTTCTTCGTGGCTATACCCTCCTCGGTCTCTGGGTAATGAGATCTCATGTATACCTCCCCACCTCTCCCGGGCAGTGAGTTCTCACGTCTAGCCCTCTCTGTGTAATGAGATCTCATGTATACCTCCCCACCTCCCCCGGGCAGTGAGTTCTCACGTCTAGCCCGTTCTGATAACGGCGAAAAAAACCCCAAACAATCAGGAGTAAACGCAGCCAAACTGTCCTTCGTCCTACGGTACCAGCATTCATCGTAAACAATCGGAATATCGAAACACGATCCGGATGAAAAACACAGCTCACGGTATGCACAGAGCATTAAACCCAGTAGCTGCGGCAGCAAGCCGGACTTAGAATATAAGGAAACTGCAACAAGGAACACTTTTCAAACAGAGCCTCAACTGTTCCTGTCGCCTATCCTCCATATTGACCGGAAGTAAAAAAAAAACATTTGGTTAAGATAGAATTAACAGTTTGAAGCTTCATCGCTACAACTAGCTTCCAGCCAGTCTCCTCTTTCAAACACTTCCTCCAACACGCACAAATAGATAGAATCATAGGTTGAAATAGATAGAATCATAGGTTGGTTTTTCGCTTTCAGTGTTTTTATTTTTTTTTGGTGCCGTTACATTCTGTGTCCAGACTCCGCTCCCTCAATTTTGTGTCCATTGTTATGTATCAAGACTCTCCCAGCTTCCACATTGTCCCCCCGCTACACAATCTAGCTATGTCAATACCATTAAGCGGTTATTTGTCGTTGCTAAACTCGGTTAAATCAAACGGGCTGGGACCAGATTTGTCGGATGGCCAGTTCTGAAGAAAAGAAAACAAATTACAGTCACGGAAAGCCAGAATAGAGGAAAACATTTGTTTAGTCTGACAAGCAAGTTGACGTTCAGACGGTTAGGGTGAGGATAGGCCACAGTCATCTATAGAGATGCTAAGGTCCGTGAGCGGAAAATAAAACAGGAAAACGCTCAAATCAACGTGACGTTTTCAGCTATAGGAGCTGTAGGCACAGCAAATTATATAGATGGCCCGCGGACAGAAAATAAAACTAGAAAACACCCCAAACGAAGTGACGTTTTCAGCTATAGGAGCTTTATACGGCTAATGTCACTCTTTCCAAAACCACCTCTAAAATAAAACTAGAAAACACCCCAATCAACGTGACGTTTTCAACTATAGGAGCTTTTTACGGCTGATGTCACTCTTTCCAAAACCACCTCTAAAATAACACTAGAAAACACCCCAATCAACGTGACGTTTTCAGCTATAGGAGCTTTTTACGGCTAATGTCACTGTTTCCACAACCACCTCTGCTCGCAAAACTGAAAACGTCACACTAGTTGGGGTGTTTTCCGACTTTATCTTTCTGCCCGCGGGCCATCTATATAGCTGGCTGTGGCTATAGACGGTTGAAGTCATTTTAGCGAATCAGTTGAGAGGAAGATCTATGTTTACTGCACTCACAAAAAAATAATCAACAACAGAAAAAAAAACAAAGAACAATATATGGTCCTAAACAGGATCGAACCCGTACTCCTTGACACAGCGCCTTGCCACGACAAGCCGAACGCTAGGGGACACTGCCAACTCGGCTAACTAAAAAAATTAGCCATCATTGGCCATGCCTTTCACGAGAACACCTGCGTGAAAGACATCGTCAATGATGGCTAATTTTTTAGTTCTAGTTCATTGGATAGAACAGACTAAAATAGAATAGAATACAATACACTACAATACAATACAATACAATACAATAGAATATAGGATGAAAACGAATATTATTCAATAGAATACATTGCAATATAAAACAATAGAATAGAATAGAATACACTTTCTATTATATACAATAGAGTACAATACAATAGAATAGTAAAAAAAAAAAAAAAAGAGTAAAGTACCCCCGTCACGCCAAGTGGCGTATAGGGAAAAAAAAAATATGGTGTTAATTTATTTTTGGGGTAATGTGGTCGGTATTACGCCCGTTCTGGTTTACTTTCCCAGAAAAAAATCCGGTACCCATTTAAGGCTAGGTGAACCCGGAAGCCGTCGATTGGGATCGAACCCTACCCCTGGTCCTTTGTAGTCCAGTTCACTTACCACTGAGCTATCGCGGCTCCACAATAGAATAGACTACAATATAAATGTTTATGTTCATCTCATTGTGGTAGGAGCAAAAATCAACCAGTAGCATAGATCCATCAGTAGCATAGATCCATAAGTAGCATAGATACACCAGTAGCATAGATCATGAGGCTATAGAAACTACGAATACATGAAGCTTGCTTCTCACAGTTGTTTGCCATTGATACTTTGGTTGATTTGAACATGTGTGTCTTTTCATGAAAATAAAGTACTCATATCTCTTCTATTATAACATTACAAGTGTAACCATAACCATTGCAAGTGATGACAAGAATCTGTACCTGAACTCTTTCCTTTCCTGATTATTTTTCCTGGTTTGAAGTGAATTATTTGACTTAGAGATTGGGGGGGGGGGGGGAGAGAAGAGAATTCACAAGAGCTGGAGTGAGAAGTTTTTTGGGAAGAGAAAGCTCTGACGCGAGTTATGGTTATGGAAGGCTCCGGTATCACTGCAAACGAATTAAAATCCATAATTGCTCAACCGCCCGTGCCAGTGGGAATCATCAGAATTATATCTCATCTCCCAAACAAAGAAAGGTAGCTGTGGTCCCCATCAAAGCAGTCTCAGCACACGCCAAAAGACGTCAGTAGCATAGGCGAAACCGCATAGAAAGTGAATACAGCCAACTGTTCCTTGTCATACGATATCATCTGACGTGAGAGTGTTACCGAGAAAGCAAAAAGTTAACATTTAAAAAAAAAACGTTTGTGGTTAAAAATGTAATATTGGTTCACCTCAAACTCTCAATTTGTCAATCTTTGATCGTTTTTATGACGAGCATTAACTACTAAAATATCGCTCACACATGCATGTTGACTTTAGCTAAAGAAAAACGTTACATTTTGTGTGTGGTGTCACAAAATGAAACCACTTCCATCAAATATCAATTTTAAGAATAAGTGGAATGTACTAGACTCACGACTTCTACATCCATAACCGCTGCCTCAATTTCTAACAATGGAACTAAGTTGCCACTTTGAGATGAAAACAAACAGCCGTGATCCTCAAGTACATTAAGGGGCTTATCGCTTTTATTGTTAATGTTAATAGTTGAATTTGATGGCGGTGGGCGTTTTCCTGAGTTCCAGCAGAAATAAATAAATCATGTCTAAATGTGTGTAAAGCCGATGCATTCTTGTATCGTGTTTACATTGTGTGTTCAAGTGTAATATATTTTCTTTATGCTGATTTGAGAATGAGATTATTTCTGTAGAACTTCCGCCAGACTGTCTTCTCCAAGATAATCATATTAAAGCGTGCAATTACGTTATTAAAGCTATTCTACACATTTATATGAAATAAAGAACATATTACTGCAGTTTTATTTATTTAAAAAAAAAATCCATTTACGATCATATAGATAGGAAATAGTGAAAGGCGAAGATGGAGACGTAGACAATGGAGGGCTTGGGTTGATGGCGTCAATGGCTGGGTAGGGAGAACACTCGAACAGACGAGGATGCAGGCACGCAGCGTCAGAGAAAGGATACAGACGGTCAACAATCTATCGCGTTGACGCCACATACGGTTCCCAACGGAGTTGAAGATACATGAGCACAGACAGACATTCAGAAATAAGATATAAAAGATTTGTAGATTTGTTTATGGTATATCGCCATTTTCTTTCTCTCTCTCTCTCTCTCTCTCTCTCTCTCTCTCTCTCTCTCTCTCTCTCTCTCTCTCTTCTAAACATGTTTTCAAATATAAAATGAACTTTTATATTTTGGGGGGGGGGGGGGGGGCGTGGAATGGATGGTCTAGAGGTCGTAAAACATCGACCTCTAGAGGTCGTAAAACATCCACCTCTGGTTTGGAAGGTCCCATGTTCGAATCCCACCTCAGGAATTTTTCACTTTGAATCAGTGGTCTCTTCGTAGCTTTACCCACCCCCTGGTCCCTGGGTGGAGAGATCCGATGTCTAGCCCTCTCTGGATAGTGAGATCTGATGTCTAGCTCTTTCTGGATAGTGAGATCTGATGTCTAGCTCTTTCTGGATAGTGAGATCCGATGTCTAGCTATCTCTGGGTAGTGAGATCCGATGTCTAGCTATCTCTGGGTAGTGAGATCCGATGTCTAGCTATCTCTGGGTAGTGAGATCCGATGTCTAGCTCTTTCTGGATAGTGAGATCCGATGTCTAGCCCTCTCTAGGTAGTGAGATCCGATGTCTAGCTCTCTTTGGGTAGTGAGATCCGATGTCTAGCTCTCTATGGGTAGTGAGATCCGATGTCTTGCTCTCTATGGGTAGTGAGATCCGATGTCTTGCTCTCTCTGGGTAGTGAGATCTGATATCTAGCCCTCTCTAGGTAGTGAGATCCGATGTCTAGCCCTCTCTAGGTAGTGAGATCCGATGTCTAGCCCTCTCTGTATAGTGAGACCCGATGTCTAGCCCTCTCTGGGTAGTGATATCTGATGTCTAGCCCTCTCTGGGTAGTGAGATCCGATGTCTAGCCCTCTCTGTGTAGTGAGATCCGATGTCTAGCCCTTCCGAAAAAAACACTAGGTCCCATGAAAGAGCCCTTGGAAGTTAAAAGTCAAAAGAAAAAAAGAGTATAAGAAAAATGACTGCTGTCCGCGCAGAATTTGTCGGCGTTGTTGTAAATTAGCGACACAGCGCTCCGACAGCCACGTATAGGATGAAAGCCGAAGAAGAAGACCGTTCTTACCCATCTATGGACCCCTTTATCTGGAGTCTCGGTGACTGAGTGGTTAGTGTCCTCGTTTCCTGGTCAAAACGGTCCTGGTTCCATTCCCAGAAGTGGCGGACTATTTGTCGGATCCACTAGGCTCCGGGATTTGAGCTGCCTCTAAAACTTGTGTATCAGGTATTTGTCTGGGAGGTAAAGGCGGCTCAGCGTTATACCGACCACTTCACCCAACAATGTGCCGTGATCATGGAAACAAAATGACCACCATCACCATATTCAACACACTGCTAGTAAAATGTGGAGGTAAACTGATTCTTTTGTCTTATTACCCATTCACCCTCTTTCCTTATTCCCCATACCCTTTTCTCTTATTCCCTCTCTTTCCTTATTTCCACCCTTTTCCCTTATTCCCCACTCCTCTTTCCTTAATTCCCATCCTCTTTCAGTTTTCTCCACCACTCTTCCCTTATTCCACCTCCTCTTTCCTTATCCCGCAACCTTTTCCCTTATCCCTTCTCTTATTCCCCACCCCCTCTTTCCTTATTCCCCACTCCCTCTTTCCTTATTCCTTCTTCTTTCCTTATTTCCCACCCTCTCTCCTTGTTCCTCACCCCTCTTTCCTTATTCCTTCCTCTTTCCTTATGCCCACCTCCTCTTTCCCTAATCCCCACATTCTTTCCTTTTCCTCCACCACTCTTTCCTTTTCCTCCACCACTCTTCCCTTATTCCCTCTCTTTCCTTATTCATTATTTTTAATTATTCCCCCCTCTTTCCTTATTTCTCACCCTCTTCCCTTACTCCCTCTCTTTCCTTATTCCTTCCTCTTTCCTTATTTCCCACCCTCTTTCCTTTTCCTCCACCACTCTTCCCTTATTCCCTCTCTTTCCTTATTCATTATTTTTCATTATTCCCCCTCTTTCCTTATTTCTCACCCTCTTCCCTTACTCCCTCTCTTTCCTTATTCCTCCCTCTTTCCTTATTTCCCACCCTCTTTCCTTTTCCTCCACCACTCTTTTTTTATTCTCCCCTCTTCCTTATTCCCAAGTGTGTAAAATGGGTTCCCCTTTATTGTGTTTGCGTTGGACGAGATACCGACCCAGAAAGCTCATAACTCCATGACAATGACGCGAAGAAAGCAGAGAAGATATCGCTGATTGTTTTCTATGAATGTCGCTATCGATCTGCCTGATCCGTTCGATACATTGCCGCAATCTTGTATATGTATCAGTGTCTGTGCCTCGATCAGAGATATCATGCCGCTGAAGTGATGCCATGTTGACGAAATTCTTTCATTGTTTATGAGAGAGAGAGAGAGAGAGAGAGAGAGAGAGAGAGAGAGAGATGTACAGAGTTGGCTGAAAAATGCTGGAATACTTCAGTGTGTAAAATAAACACACCATGGTAGCAGTAGTAATAGTAGAAGTAGCTTCCGTCAGTCATATATGGCTATGTATTTTGTAGTAGTGGCCTCCGTCAGTCATAGTTGACTATGTATTTTGTAGCAGTGGCCTCCGTCAGTCATAGTTGACTATGTATTTTGTAGCAGTGGCCTCCGTCAGTCATAGTTGACTATGTATTTTGTAGCAGTGGCCTCCGTCAGTCATAGTTGACTATGTATTTTGTAGCAGTGGCCTCCGTCAGTCATAGTTGACTATGTATTTTGTAGTAGTGGCCTCCGTCAGTCATAGTTGACTATGTATTTTGTAGTTGTGGCCTCCGTCAGTCATAGTTGACTATGTATTTTGTAGTAGTGGCCTCCGTCAGTCATAGTTGACTATGTATTTTGTAGTTGTGGCCTCCGTCAGTCATAGTTGACTATGTATTTTGTAGTAGTGGCCTCCGTCAGTCATAGTTGACTATGTATTTTGTAGTAGTGGCCTCCGTCAGTCATAGTTGACTATGTATTTTGTAGTAGTGGCATCCGTCAGTCATAGTTGACTATGTATTTTGTAGTAGTGGCATCCGTCAGTCATAGTTGACTATGTATTTTGTAGTTGTGGCCTCCGTCAGTCATAGTTGACTATGTATTTTGTAGCAGTGGCATCCGTCAGTCATAGTTGACTATGTATTTTGTAGCAGTAGCCTCCGTCAGTCATAGTTGACTATGTATTTTGTAGCAGTGGCCTCCGTCAGTCATAGTTGACTATGTATTTTGTAGCAGTGGCCTCCGTCAGTCATAGTTGACTATGTATTTTGTAGTAGTGGCCTCCGTCAGTCATAGTTGACTATGTATTTTGTAGTAGTGGCCTCCGTCAGTCATAGTTGACTATGTATTTTGTAGTTGTGGCCTCCGTCAGTCATAGTTGACTATGTATTTTGTAGTAGTGGCATCCGTCAGTCATAGTTGACTATGTATTTTGTAGTAGTGGCATCCGTCAGTCATAGTTGACTATGTATTTTGTAGTAGTGGCATCCGTCAGTCATAGTTGACTATGTATTTTATAGTAGTGGCATCCGTCAGTCATAGTTGACTATGTATTTTGTAGTTGTGGCCTCCGTCAGTCATAGTTGACTATGTATTTTGTAGTTGTGGCCTCCGTCAGTCATAGTTGACTATGTATTTTGTAGTAGTGGCATCCGTCAGTCATAGTTGACTATGTATTTTGCAGTAGTGGCATCCGTCAGTCATAGTTGACTATGTATTTTGTAGTTGTGGCCTCCGTCAGTCATAGTTGACTATGTATTTTGTAGTAGTGGCCTCCGTCAGTCATAGTTGACTATGTATTTTGTAGCAGTAGCCTCCGTCAGTCATAGTTGACTATGTATTTTGTAGCAGTGGCCTCCGTCAGTCATAGTTGACTATGTATTTTGTAGCAGTGGCCTCCGTCAGTCATAGTTGACTATGTATTTTGTAGTAGTGGCCTCCGTCAGTCATAGTTGACTATGTATTTTGTAGTTGTGGCCTCCGTCAGTCATAGTTGACTATGTATTTTGTAGTAGTGGCCTCCGTCAGTCATAGTTGACTATGTATTTTGTAGTTGTGGCCTCCGTCAGTCATAGTTGACTATGTATTTTGTAGTAGTGGCATCCGTCAGTCATAGTTGACTATGTATTTTGTAGTAGTGGCATCCGTCAGTCATAGTTGACTATGTATTTTGTAGTAGTGGCATCCGTCAGTCATAGTTGACTATGTATTTTGTAGTTGTGGCCTCCGTCAGTCATAGTTGACTATGTATTTTGTAGTAGTGGCATCCGTCAGTCATAGTTGACTATGTATTTTGTAGTAGTGGCCTCCGTCAGTCATAGTTGACTATGTATTTTGTAGTTGTGGCCTCCGTCAGTCATAGTTGACTATGTATTTTGTAGTAGTGGCCTCCGTCAGTCATAGTTGACTATGTATTTTGTAGTAGTGGCTTCCGTCAGTCATAGTTGACTATGTATTTTGTAGTTGTGGCCTCCGTCAATTATAGATAATTATGTATTTTGTAGTAGTGGCCTCCGTCAGTCATAGTTGACTATGTATTTTGTAGTAGTGGCCTCCGTCAGTCATAGTTGACTATGTATTTTGTAGTAGTGGCCTCCGTCAGTCATAGTTGACTATGTATTTTGTAGTAGTGGCTTCCGTCAGTCATATATGACTATGTATTTTGTAGTTGTGGCCTCCGTCAATCATAGTTGACTATGTATTTTGTAGTAGTGGCCTCCGTCAGTCATAGATGATTATGTATTTTGTAGTAGTGGCCTCCGTCAATCATAGTTGACTATGTATTTTGTAGTAGTGGCCTCCGTCAGTCATATATGACTGTATTTTGTAGTAATGGCCTCCCTCAGTCATATATGACTGCATTTTGTAGTAATGGCCTCCCTCAGTCATATATGACTGCATTATGTAGTAGTGGCTTCCGTCAGTCATATATGATTATGTATTATGTAGTGGTAGCCTCCGTCAGTCATAGTCGACTATGGATTTTGCAGCGCCCCTAACAAATCTTATTTTTCTTTTCATTGTCCATGTATTCTCTTTTTCTATAAATCTGTCTGCTTCTTGTTTGAGTTGGAGCTTTAGAGTGTGTTTTCAAAGATTGTAGTCTGAATCTATCTCTTCCCAAGCTGCATGGTTTATGTGCAGATTCTTCATATCACGTGTACACATGCCTATAAATCGGAGTTTTTGGGCGCCCCCTAATTCTGATGTCATCTGCTAGTTGTCCATAAAGTGTATCTTTTGGTATGTGGCCAAGCTAGGGTAACTTACATTGTTTGAGCAGCGTGTAGATGTTCGGGAGGCCTGTGCGAGTGAGGACCTCCACGTTTGTCACTTTGTCCTTCCTGGTAATACCAATAATACGTCGCAGACATCGCATATGGAATGCATTTATTTAACCTTATCTCCTGATTTCTATAAGTTGTCCATGATTCGCTGCCATATAGAAGGATACTGATGATGCATGCGTTGTAAACTGCGGCACAAAATGATGTTAAGTAGATACACCTACAGGGAGACGTCTCTTTACAGGTTTAGCAGCTTAATACTGATTTGTTTATTTGTACATGTTTTTGGAGCTCTACTTACAAATGACAAATTGTGGGGCATATTAAAAGACACAACAGCCTAATAAAAGTAATATTGGAAGGGAAAATACAATGTAAAAGAGGTAGAGGCAGACCAAAACTAACTTGGACGGGTAACATCAAAAGATGGACAAGGCAAGCTATGACAATCTGCACCAACAAAGCAAGAGACGGCGAAATGGCGTTCCATGGTAGCCAACCTTCGATGCGGAGACGGCACTCAATGATGATGATGACTTGCATCCATGATGTTTAATATATTATGTGTGTGTGTGTGCCAGTCCAGCATGATGTTTAATATATTATGTGTGTGTGTGAGAGCGTGCGTGCGCGCGCGAATCCCCACTTAGAAGAGTTTTGATATTTTCGTATAAAAAAGAGAAATGAAGAGTACATGAGGTTTGCAAATCCCAGCTGACCAACCATACAGATGCAGGTCAATAATACAAGAAACGGGTGAACTGTTGTTTGTGTTTCCTTAGCCGAACTTCCGTTGTCTTTTTTTTTACAGCATGCTACACTTTGCCATTTTTTTCGGCCCATCATATCCGACCTCATCACACTGTTTTTTGTTAAAGTACAGAGTTTGCTTTTCTTTTCCTATCTCTACGTACTTGGGCAAACTGATTAGTCTGCTTCAAGGGCTACCGCTGGAAAGTGGAGGGATATCTTGGTCAGCACTAGTTCACTGATCCTATCACCACTGTCTGTTTTTTCCTATGCATTCTTCTATGAGAAAACACATGTAGCGTGGTGGTTAAAGCTCTACCTTGATGATAACGTTAATGTGGGGTTAATTCAATCATAATGAGAGCTTGACTCGCTAAGTTGGGAAAGACTTTAACGGTGAGACCGGAAGTGGAGACCTGATTTCATTTGTTGGGACAACGATTCTTATGGCACGTTTACTAACCACGAAGTCCACACGATTTTGGCGCCCGGAAGCAGTGCTGCCCGCGACGACCGTTACAGCGACCCGGTAGTGTGAATTATGAGATGCGTGCCTTTTTTTTCAGAACGCAACACGTTCACTAGAGCAGAATGAACGCTCGGGTATGAACACTTTGTTGGTTGCTGGAACGGGAACTAAACAGATATGGGAATACTCCGCCTGCAATGACGCCATTCCGTTCTAAAGTCTAAAAGTCTTTAACAGTTAGAGAAAGCACTGGCCTCCTCGTCTCGAAATTATGTGGCCTTGACCATGGATAGTAATACTCATGTGTATAAGATTGTATATCACGGAACTTTCTTTTATATTGTCACAGCGCGGCTTTTATGGCTCAAACGGGGAAGTTAAAAGCACGAATTTAATTAATTTATTATAGGCGAATCCGTGGAGGATATGATATATGTACATAAAATTGATTCAATTTATTGGGAAGAAAAGGGAGCAAATAATATCTGGAAAACATTTGGCTTACAATGTGTGATAGACGCAAACTGATTTTAAAAACAATAATAATGGTTTTATGTTGGAAAGTGGAGATAACGTCATTATGAGATGAAATGTAGCCTACTCTAGCAAATCATGCCTGGATGCGGCAAAGCCAGACTTTCCACACGTTTAATTTAGTCGACAGATCACCGTCATTGCACAAAGGATAACTCCATAATGATCAGATCCCCTCCTCAACACGCTCCCCAGAATGAAGCACACCAACCATACGCTAGCGTAAGCACTGAAGATGGTTTCAGCTGAGATGTATGAACTATGTAGCATCGGCCAACACCCTAACCCCAACCTCGTTAGTCGCCCCTTATGAAATACGTGGCAGGTGACAATGGCTTGCCTCTCTCCCCTGATCGTGATTACCCACACGGATAATACTTTACACAAGTAATTGTAGGTAATTGTGATTCAGTTAAAAAAAAAGTAAAGAACCCCGTCACGCCAAGTGGCGTATAGGGAATAGCGTGTTAGTGACCTTACTTCTTATACACCTTCGGCACATGATTTTTGGGGTAATGTGGTCGGTGTTACTCCCGTGTAGCTTTACTTTTCCCAGGAAAAAAAAAAACCCTCCCGGTACCTATTTAAGGCTGGGTGAACCCGGAAGCCATCGATCAGGATCGAACCCGACCTCTTGTCCTTTGTAAGTCCGGTTCACTAACCACTGAGCAATCGCGGCTCATTTGTGAGGCAGACTGTCCTAATATTGTATCCAGTTACCTTCAATTATTACCGTCTGTGATGAGGCAGATTGTCCTAATATTGTATCCAGTTACCTTCAATTATTACCGTCTGTGATGAGGCAGACTGTCCTAATATTGTATCCAGTTACCTTCAATTATTACCGTCTCTGATGAGGCAGACTGTCCTAATATTGTATCCAGTTACCTTCAATTATTACCGTCTCTGATGAGACAGACTGTCCTGATATTGTATCCAGTTACCTTCAATTATTACCGTCTCTGATGAGACAGACTGTCCTGATATTGTATCCAGTTACCTTCAATTATTACCGTCTCTGATGAGACAGACTGTCCTGATATTGTATCCAGTTACCTTCAATTATTACCGTCTCTGATGAGGCAGACTGTCCTAATATTGTATCCAGTTACCTTCAATTATTACCGTCTGTGATGAGGCAGACTGTGCTAATATTGTATCCAGTTACCTTCAATTATTACCGTCTGTGATGAGGCAGACTGTCCTAATATTGTATCCAGTTACCTTCAATTATTACCGTCTGTGATGAGGCAGACTGTCCTAATATTGTATCCAGTTACCTTCAATTATTACCGTCTGTGATGAGGCAGACTGTCCTAATATTGTATCCAGTTACCTTCAATTATTACCGTCTCTGATGAGGCAGACTGTCCTAATATTGTATCCAGTTACCTTCAATTATTACCGTCTCTGATGAGACAGACTGTCCTGATATTGTATCCAGTTACCTTCAATTATTACCGTCTCTGATGAGACAGACTGTCCTGATATTGTATCCAGTTACCTTCAATTATTACCGTCTCTGATGAGGCAGACTGTCCTAATATTGTATCCAGTTACCTTCAATTATTACCGTCTGTGATGAGGCAGACTGTCCTAATATTGTATCCAGTTACCTTCAATTATTACCGTCTGTGATGAGGCAGACTGTCCTAATATTGTATCCAGTTACCTTCAATTATTACCGTCTGTGATGAGGCAGACTGTCCTAATATTGTATCCAGTTACCTTCAATTATTACCGTCTGTGATGAGGCAGACTGTCCTAATATTGTATCCAGTTACCTTCAATTATTACCGTCTGTGATGAGGCAGACTGTCCTAATATTGTATCCAGTTACCTTCAATTATTACCGTCTGTGATGAGGCAGACTGTCCTAATATTGTATCCAGTTACCTTCAATTATTACCGTCTGTGATGAGGCAGACTGTCCTAATATTGTATCCAGTTACCTTCAATTATTACCGTCTGTGATGAGGCAGACTGTCCTAATATTGTATCCAGTTACCTTCAATTATTACCGTCTGTGATGAGGCAGACTGTCCTAATATTGTATCCAGTTACCTTCAATTATTACCGTCTCTGATGAGGCAGACTGTCCTAATATTGTATCCAGTTACCTTCAATTATTACCGTCTGTGATGAGGCAGACTGTCCTAATATTGTATCCAGTTACCTTCAATTATTACCGTCTGTGATGAGGCAGACTGTCCTAATATTGTATCCAGTTACCTTCAATTATTACCGTCTCTGATGAGACAGACTGTCCTAATATTGTATCCAGTTACCTTCAATTATTACCGTCTGTGATGAGGCAGACTGTCCTAATATTGTATCCAGTTACCTTCAATTATTACCGTCTGTGATGAGGCAGACTGTCCTAATATTGTATCCAGTTACCTTCAATTATTACCGTCTGTGATGAGGCAGACTGTCCTAATATTGTATCCAGTTACCTTCAATTATTAACATCTCTGATGAGACAGACTGTCCTAATATTGTATCCAGTTACCTTCAATTATTACCGTCTGTGATGAGGCAGACTGTCCTAATATTGTATCCAGTTACCTTCAATTATTACCGTCTGTGATGAGGCAGACTGTCCTAATATTGTATCCAGTTACCTTCAATTATTACCGTCTGTGATGAGGCAGACTGTCCTAATATTGTATCCAGTTACCTTCAATTATTACCGTCTGTGATGAGGCAGACTGTCCTAATATTGTATCCAGTTACCTTCAATTATTACCGTCTCTGATGAGGCAGACTGCCCTAATATTGTATCCAGTTACCTTCAATTATTAACATCTCTGATGAGACAGACTGTCCTAATATTGTATCCAGTTACCTTCAATTATTACCGTCTCTGATGAGGCAGACTGTCCTAATATTGTATCCAGTTACCTTCAATTATTAACGTCTCTGATGAGACTGACTGTCCTAATATTGTATCCAGTTACCTTCAATTATTACCGTCTCTGATGAGGCAGACTGTCCTAATATTGTATCCAGTTACCTTCAATTATTACCGTCTCTGATGAGGCAGACTGTCCTAATGTTGTATCCAGTTACCTTCAATTATTACCGTCTCTGGTGAGGCAGACTGTCCTAATATTGTATCCAGTTACCTTCAATTATTAACGTCTCTGATGAGGCAGACTGTCCTAATATTGTATCCAGTTACCTCCAATTATTAACGTCTCTGATTAGGCAGACTGTCCTAATATTGTATCTAGTTACCTTCAATTATTAACGTCTCTGATGAGGCAGACTGTCCTGATATTGTATCCAGTTACCTTCAATTATTAAGGTCTCTGATGAGGCAGACTGTCCTAATATTGTATCCAGTTACCTTCAATTATTAACGTCTCTGATGAGGCAGACTGTCCTAATATTGTATCTAGTTACCTCCAATTATTACCGTCTCTGAGTCCACACATTTTTAAGTGAATGAGTCCCAACATGTTTTCAATTCGGGTTATATCATACCTTTTGCTGACATTTTAAATTCGGTACTGCCACGTTCTTCACTTGCCATTAATCTTTAGTGGTAGGAGTTGTCTAGTTTGGTCATTGTTATGTTGAAGTATACACCCCGTGATATGCATAAATGACAGGGGGTGTCCCTGTGGCATGTCGACGAGTCTTTCTTTCGTGAGAATTTCTGTCAAAATACACATTGGGGTGACACTTCTTGCTGACACCTCTTTTCAAAGATAGAGCTTCTGTGTATGTTTCGGTCGCTGATAGGCATGCGTTACAGAGTCTTTAGTCCAAATATTTGTTTGATTGGGATAAGACCAAACAGAACATTCAACTGTAGAGAAAAAAAAATAATACCGTACAAAGGTAAATGTTTGTACTTGTGGCACTCGTTCAGGTGCACCTGTGAGAGTCTGTGTGCAGTTGTGACAAACCTCTCTCCCTCCCTCCGCATACAAAAAAATAATTCGTTCTTTGTAGCTCCGGGATGCCAGTAACAATAAATACCGCTTGCCTTGCCTTTTCGATTATGCGTGGTCGTAGCTACACTCCTTATTGACTTAGCCTGGACGTTTTGGGAACGAAGTCAGTGATTCCTTGTGCCTAAAATTCTCGACCTCCCGTTATCTTCTTTTCTCTCGATTCCGTTACCGGCACTTAATTTAGTCACGGGTAGGACTTGTTGGTTGTGAGGCAAGACGCCGGTCTAGAGACAAGAGAGGTTGTGAGTTCAAATCCCGGCTGAACCAGCTGGGATTTTTATTAGTGTTTTCTCTCTGCGCCAACCACCCCTGGTCTCAGCAGCGAGGCCCGGCTTGGAACGTCAATTACTCATCAACAGAAACAAATATGAGTACCCCCGAAGACGGAGTTACCTGCCTGTGCAGCCAGGGACATCTGTGCACACGGCTGGCAGGGAAAACTGATTAACACGCAGCCTTCCTAGTCTCCTGGGACTTTGTCAGAGGTTATTCACAACTGTGTAGACAGTCCGCTCAGGAACGTTGAAGATTGTATCATTCCATTTCAAAGCTGTGAAGGAACATACCCGTGACCTTGTATACGTTTCATGCCACCAGCATTATAAATTGTCGTGTGATATATTATTAAGAGACTTTATAGTAAAAATAACTTTGGTAGTGTCTGTTCACTTAAATGGAATAACAATTTGGGCCAGAGCATGAATATTTCATGAGATTTCATCTTGTTTAGCTCAGCACTAAAACTAACATTTCTTTATGTGCAAGATAGTGTGTGTCTTTTGTGTGTTTGTGTGTGTGTTTTTTTTTTATTAATAGAAAATAAACTGCATGCATTTGAAAGCAAATGACTCAGGAAAATACTTCGCATAATCATGGAATGGATACAAGACTAGTATGGAGGGAAGAGAACCGAACAAAGTATTGCCCATAACATGGGCATGGACTAACATGGACGAGTAATATCAGAAGATGGACAAGTCAGCCTATGACAACCTGCACATTCAAAGCAAAAGACAGAGGGGAATGGAGCTACATGGTAGCCAGCCTTCGTTGCGGTAACGGCACTCGATGATGATGACAATGTATCCAAAAATACCATCTATAATCAAGAGAAGAAGGTGGTCATATGTTGGCCATGTGATGAGATAAGACAAGAGAATCTCAGAGCAGGCCCTCAAATGGGGACCAGAGGGTACAAGAAAAATTAGTCTACCTGGAGAAACACTAAAAAGAACATTCATGCGAGAGGCAACAACAGCGGACATTAGCTCCCTCTCTTAGATTAAATCTTTCATTACAAAAGGATTTTATCAATTTAGCGGTAGAGATTTCAGGGACAAAATATTTCTTGCTTTTAAATATTAATCTACACATGCACATTTAACTAACACTTAACATATCATATATGCATTTTTAGATAATTAAATAAGGAATTGTATTTCACCAATACCAAGATTATACAAGACCTATACAAAGAATATGGTTTGATGACAGTTTACAATAATTACATTGAGAGTGACGCACTGTGCGGCTAAACGTACATGACCGAAATCGGCGTGACACATAGTGCGTCAAACGTACGGAAGGAGTTAAGCGGCTCGCACAGAACAGAGCCGTTTTGGCGAGATGCAATCCGAGTCCTGTTCAAGGTCTGCTCACAAAGATCATCGGACACAAGAGTCTAGAGTCTCTGCCCTATTCGGCTCAAGATCTGCTCACAAAGATCATCGGGCACAAGAGTCTAGAGTCTCTGCCCTATTCGGCTCAAGATCTGCTCACAAAGATCATCGGACACAAGAGTCTAGAGTCTCTGCCCTATTCGGCTCAAGGTCTGCTCACAAAGATCATCGGACACAAGAGTCTAGAGTCTCTGCCCTATTCGGCTCAAGATCTGCTCACAAAGATCATCGGGCACAAGAGTCTAGAGTCTCTGCCCTATTCGGCTCAAGATCTGCTCACAAAGATCATCGGACACAAGAGTCTAGAGTCTCTGCCCTATGTGCCCTGTTCGGCTCGAAAGGACAATAGATATATGGAAAGGTAATTACTTTATGGACCGTGCCAGTAGTCGAGGGATAGTGAGAAATTTGACTTACATTGTGGGTGTTTGCCTACTTTCGTTCTTTGTAGCTCCCGGATGCCAGTAACAATAAATACCGCTTGCCTTGTCTTTTCGATTATGCGTGGCCGTAGCTACATTTACAATTTAGTTAGCTAAGTGGCAGTGTTCCCTAGCGTTTGGCTTTTCGTGGCAAGGCGCTGTGCCACTGAGTACGGGTTCGATTCTGCCTTGGTCCATATTTTTTTTTCTGTTGTTGATTATTTGTCATTTTTTTCCGAGTGCTGTAAACATACCTCTTCCTATGAATTGATCCACTGCCTACTTTTTGGCGAGACACGATCTCTCCAACCTCAGACTATGACTTCGCGGTTATGTTAGATACCAGTTGTCATCTAAAAGTGATAGTGAAAACTGTTTTGGGCTGGAGCCCATGCGCATACGACTCTAAGGTCGCCACGTGACCAGCGAATAGTATTACCATTGTACTACCACATATCAAACATCACAAAGAAACAATCAACATGAATTCGGGCATATCATGAGAGGAGGAAATTTGGAATACTTGGTTACAACTGGCAAAATACAGGGAGAGATCGCGGACGACAAAGAGAGAAAATACTGGATAGCTTTGTGTCATGGCATGGAAAACAGTCAACAACAGAGCTGATACGATGCACGGTAGATAGAAGATTGTGGAAGGACATGATCGCCTACGACGCCAACCGGTATGGCACAAGATGGTGACGACTTCCACATAAATAAATATGCCATGTGCCGGTTTGGCGTGTTATACCCATGACCATTGTGATGTTTTGGGGTAGAATGTGACGTAACGTGATTAACCTTCGAATGATCGCACAAATTGCTGGCCAGCCTGTCTAAATTATTGACAGCATTAACCTCGTTTCTGACATAATTGTGCAGCTTATCGATTCACCGCCAATGACGTCATAATAGGAAATAAACAGGAGCGTGTTTCAGATTGGGCGTGTGGGATGATAACGGCAGGAGTATGTCCGGAACACAGAATGTCAAGGGGACGCGCGGAAGGCAGGGAAATGTGTGTTTTAACAGTTTATTTAAACGTGAGATTTGAGGGTACTGACTAAGGTGAGGATTCTCTGTGTAAGGAAAGCTGGGGGCTGTTTCTGGTTGGGTTCATGTACGGTCAGCACATTGGTAGTTGTGGTAGCCTCCGTCAGTCAAAGTTGACTATGTATTTTTCAGCGCGCCTAGAAATGTTATCTGTTTTCTTATTTCTTTCGCCGTGTGTTCTCTTTTTCTATGAATCTGTCTGCTTCTTGCTTGAGTTGGAGATTTAGAGTGTGTTTCCAAAGATTCCTGTCTGCAGCTATCTCTTCTCTCCAGGCTGCAGGATTTATGTTCAGAGTCTTCATATTAAGTTTACACACGTCTATAAGTCGGAGTTTTTTTGCGACCTCTAGCTCTTTTCCCATCTACTAGTTGTCCATAAAGTATATCTTTTGGTATGCGGCTATCTTTCACACGGTGTACCTGGCCAAGCCTACAGTGTTTGAGCTGCGTGTAGATGTTCGGGAGGCCTGTGCGAGTGAAGACCTCCACGTTTTTCACCTTGACCTTGCCGGTGATAACAAGAAAATACGGCGCTGACATAACATATGGCATGCATTTAGCCTTCTCTCTTGCTTTGCATAAGTTATCCATGATTCGCTGCCATACTAGAGCATACTAAATGATGCAGGCGTTGTAAACTGCGGCCTTTGTTTTAATTGTCAGTTTGCTGCTTTGCCAAACACGCATAGAAAGACGGGTGAAGGTGGTAGCAGCTTTACCAATGCGGGTGTCAATTTCTGTCAAGACAAATGTGCAGAATGACCTATAACCGGTAGCTGCTGCTTCCTGTCTTGTGTCGACATCAAAATGGCGAAGCTGGAGTGTTCTTTCCAGGCCGCGAGCTTAGGCAGAATAGAAAGAGAAAAGTTGTTGCCCATACATGTTTCTTCTCCCTACACAGCCCAGCTCATACAACGTGTTTCTTCTCTCCACACAGCCGAGCCCATGCAACATGTTTCTTCTCTCCACACAGCCTAGCCCATGCAACATGTTTCTTCTCTCCACACAGCCCAGTCCATACAACATGTTTCTTCTCTCCACACAGCCGAGCCCATACAACATGTTTCTTCTCTCCACACAGCCGAGCCCATACAACATGTTTCTTCGCTCCACACAGCCGAGCCCATACAACATGTTTCTTCTCTCCACACAGCCGAGCCCATACAACATGTTTTTCTCTCCACACAGCCGAGCCCATACAACATGTTTCTTCTCTCCACACAGCCGAGCCCATACAACATGTTTTTCTCTCCACACAACCGAGCCCATACAACATGTTTCTTCGCTCCACACAGCCGAGCCCATACAACATGTTTCTTCTCTATACACAGCCGAGCCCATACAACATGTCTCTTCTCTCCACACAGCCGAGCCCATACAACATGTTTTTCTCTCCACACAGCCGAGCCCATACAACATGTTTCTTCTCTCCACACAGCCGAGCCCATACAACATGTTTTTCTCTCCACACAGCCCAGCCCATGCAACATGTTTCTTCTCTATACACAGCCCAGCCCATGCAACATGTTTCTTCTCTATACACAGCCCAGCCCATGCAACATGTTTCCTCTCTATACACAGCCCAGCCATGCAACATGTTTCTTCTCTATACACAGCCCAGCCCATGCAACATGTTTCTTCTCTACACACAGCCCAGCCCATGCAACATTTTGGTTATTGGTTATGGAAGGCCCCGGTATCACTGCAAACGAATTAAAATCCATAATTGCTCAACCGCCCGTGCCAGCGTAATCATGCGAATTAATATCTCATCTCCCAAACAAAGAAAAGTAACTGTAGTCCCCATCGTAGCAGTCTCAGCACACGCCAAAAGACATAAGACGAAACCACGCAGAAAGTGAACACAACCAACTGTTCCCTGCCATACGATATCATCATTCATCGTAAACAATTGGAATATTGAAACAGGATCAAAACGGATGAGACACACAGCTCACGGTGTGCACAGATAACGTAACTCAGTAGCTCCTGCAACAAGCCGGACTTGGAATATGAGGAAACTGCAACAAGGAGCACTTTTCATGCATAGCCTTCAATTGTTCCCGCCGCCTATCCTCATATACCAGAAGTTCACGTCCTCTTGAAAATGATGATCGACGTATTTAAACCAAAAAAAAAATGTATAGCGCTTGTTGATGTTCGGCCACCGTTGTTGACTCAAATTCCAAACATATAGACACACAATTATGTTAGTCGTCAGATTATCCCCGTCGCACGTCAAACAACAGACTGTAAGTTTATCGTACGGCTGGTCTAGGGATGTACGATGTGCCATTATGATGACGTAGCACACAAAAATGTCGTACACACAAAAATTGCGCTCCCTTTACACGTTAGATTCCTGATTACTCTAGTGAAAGCAGCCTACGACGAACAAAACACAGTGCAAATTTCCTAAAGAGATAAAACTGCGGCTGATGAAGTAGTTTACATTAATGAGTAATGTGGAAATAAATTGCGTCAAGGAATTCCTACAACGGTCATGAACAGCACCAATGTGACGTAAAGAACAGATCAAGTCTAGACGGTGGAAGGTCTCATTCACAACACTTGATTTGTCGAAAAGGGACTGTTGCTGATGTATGTCACCGCTTTAGCGGCGCAGATGTAATAAGTAGATCATCATTTTTACTTTGACGCAGAAAAGTGCAACGGACAACCTAAATTAACCAGACCCCGAATGCACTTTCTACAGCGATCGAGAGAACATGACTAGATCCACCATCATTACAACGGAAGTTCAACATGTTTCTTCTCTATACACAGCCCAGCCCATGCAACATGTTTCTTCTCTACACACAGCCCAGCCCATGCAACATGTTTCTTCTCTATACACAGCCCAGCCCATGCAACATGTTTCTTCTCTATACACAGCCCAGCCCATGCAACATGTTTCTTCTCTATACACAGCCCAGCCCATGCAACATGTTTCTTCTCTCCACACAGCCCAGCCCATGCAACATGTTTCTTCTCTCCAAACAGCCGAACGATCCAAAGATCTAGCAGGCCTTGACCAGTTTTGCCAGTAAAGTAATTGACAAAATTATTGGTATATGAACATTTATTCTTCCCAAAACTTTGGTCATGCAACCAACGATCTCCTCTACACGTAGGAAGAGAAATGTCGGGCATGTGTGGAGAAGAGGTAACAAAAGAATTTCAAAACAGGTTCCTCTATGGGAAGCATCAGAATATAGATAAGAGGAAGGCTTAGAGAAATGCTGAAAAGAACACATATAAAAGAAGCAAAATAGGCAGGCATAGACTCTGGATAAGATCGAATATGTCACACAGAATAGGAATAGCAACATACACAACGAGCCCTATGTGACAACTAGTGGCACTGAGGTGATCAAGAATCATAATACTTTGCTATCAGTGTTCTATTTGGATATCGGAAGCCAAAGGAGAAAAATAATAATGTTGAATGATGGTACAAGTGACAGAGTTCCTTCCTTCCTTCCTCCCTCCCTCCCTCCCTCCCTTCCTTCCTTCCTTCCTTCCTTCCTTCCTTCCTTCCTTCCTTCCTTCCTTCCTTCCTTCCTTCCTTCCTTCCTTCCTTCCTTTCCTTCCTTCCTTCCTTCCTTCCTTCCTTCCTTCCTTCTTCCTTCCTTCCTTCCTTCCTCCCTCCCTCCCTCCCTCCCTCCCTCCCTCCCTCCCTCCCTCCCTCCCTCCCTCCCTCCCTCCCTCCCCATACCATATGCCCCAGAACCACTAGTACAACACTGATGTCCTGTATGATTTCATCATGATCATGTGCCGTGACAGGTTGGCTTACCACGGCAACAGCCGGGGTTCGTACCCTGGCAAGGACACCTGGGTTTTTACTAATTCCCTAAAAATTAGTGGGAGCCGCGATAGCTCAGTGGTTAGTGAACTGGACTACTACGGACAAGGGGTAGGGTTCGATCCCAACCGATGGCTCCGGGTTCACCCAGCCTTAAATGGGTACCGGATTTTTTCTGGGAAAGTAAAGCAGCACGGGCGTAATACCGACCACATTACCCCAAAAATCATGTGCTGAAGGTCTGTAAAATATAGGGTCACTAACACCATATTTCCCTATACGCCACTTGGCGTGACGGGGGGTACTTTACTTACTTTTATGTGCCGTGACAGAGATTAGACTGACAAGGCCCACTCATATGCAGATGTCACTGATCATAAACAAATCAAATGACTTGACCCTTCATCATAGACATCACTAGACATCATCCTTCAGAGAGTAGTAGCTTTCCTGCACGCCTGCATGCTTTCATCCCAAACTAGTATTTTATTTCTTTGCTTCTTTGGTTATAGAAGGCCCAGGTATCACTGCAAACGAATTAAAATCCATAATTGCTCAACCGCCCGTGCCAGTGGAATCATCCAAATTACTAACTCATCTCCCAAACAAAGAAAGGTAGCTGTAGTCCCCATCATAGCAGTCTCAGCACATGCCAAAAGACATAAGGTGAAACCGCACAGAAAGTGAACACAGTCCGACTGTTCCCTGACATACGAACATGTATTTTAGTTATAACCATGAAAATGTTGCTTCATGTATAAATGATGATATCATGAGAAAACTACATTCCACCCATGCTTGACAATGACATTGTTTTTGGAGTGGCTCAAATTTGTGACACTGAAGAAAAATATGAAAATCCTAGAGTAGTTAATTTTTCTGCCATTGTCTTAGTCTAATAACATTTATGAAAATAAATATTTCAAATTTTGAAGAATTTGGATTCAATTAAGTGTTGTTGTTGTTGATGGATTGCCTCGAGTTGAAGTGGGCAGGTTGCCCTTTGACTCATTTGATGTGGCGGGTCGTAATGGCTTTCTTGACATTCCCTGCTCTTACTGGAGAAGTTGGAGTTCGTCTATCCCAGGCAATGCTGGGAAACTACTAGTCCAGCCCAGAGGTACTGCAATACTGGGTCCTCTATATCAGTAACAGCCACCACTACAGGGACACACGGCGATCCTAGCTTCTGTTAGCCAGTCTGTTTTGACGCAGACTGTTACCAGGGGAGACCACGAGGAGGTAGAACTGCTAGGTCTTGGTCAGCTGATGGTGTGCCGACCCTGCTATAGCGGCCGCAGGTCGCAGGCGCATCTACTCCCCCATTCATTAAGTGTAAAATATGGTTAGTCCATGGTTAGTTGAAGGCCCCTGGTATCACTGCAAATGAATTAAAATCCATAATTGCTCAACTACCCATGCCAGTGAAATCATCCAAATTAAAACTCATCTCTTTGAAGGATCCAAACAAAGAAAGGCTGCTGCAATCCCCATCATAGCAGCTACAGAAGTAGCGCCAAAAGATATAAAGCCAAGTGGCACCAAAAGTGAACGCAGCTGAACAGCCCTTCATCATACGATATCATCATTCATCGTAAGCAATCGGAATATTTATTGAAAAACGATCTGGATGAGAAACACAGCTCACAATGTGCACAGAGTCTAAAATCAGTAGCTGTGGCAGCAAGCCGGACTTGGAATATGAGGAACCTGCAGCAAAGAACATTTCAGACTGAGCCTCCATGGTTCCTGCTGCCTATCCGCCATATTGACCGAAAGTCCTAGTGTAAAATAATCATAATTTAACCATACATAACAGCAAAAATTTAAGTTAAAGCATCTCTTATGGATATTTTTAATGTGCTATAGCAGAATTATGGGTGTCCGGTTAGCGCAATCGATAGGCGGTTGGCTTACCACGGCAACAGCCGGGGTTCGTAATCCTGGCGAGGACACCTGGGTTTTACTAATTCCCTAAAAATTAGTAGGA
Organism: Megaustenia siamemsis; assembly: GCA_032433765.1. Lineage (NCBI taxonomy): Eukaryota > Metazoa > Mollusca > Gastropoda > Stylommatophora > Ariophantidae > Megaustenia > Megaustenia siamemsis. The sequence continues at coordinate 10,822,923 of JAVIAB010000107.1, read as the reverse complement.
GCCGCGATAGCTCAGTGGTTAGTGAACTGGACTACTACGGACAAGGGGTAGGGTTCGATCCCAACCGACGGCTCCGGGTTCACCCAGCCTTAAATGGGTACCGGATTTTTTCTGGGAAAGTAAAAGCAGCACGGGCGTAATACCGACCACATTACCCCAAAAATCATGTGCTGAAGGTCTGTAAAATATAGGGTCACTAACACCATATTTCCCTATACGCCACTTGGCGTGACGGGGGGTACTTTACTTTACTTACTTATAGCAGAATTATACTCAAGTCATGTTCCAGAGCTAAGAAAATTTACTGAGACTACTAAAATATCATCATTAAACAGCTGTGATAACAAATCAATGATGGAAGGGTGGGTCTAGATGGCAATGGATCAATGAAGTGAATCAGACATCAGCAGGATAACATCCATGCACCAGACAAACCAATAATCAGTAAAGTAAGTAAACATTCCCTCCCCCTGCCTTGCTAGGCGTATGGGGAATACAGTGTTAGTGACCATATTTTTCTATGACCACAGCACATTTTTGGGTGATATGGTTGGTATCACGCCAGGCCACCTTTACTTCCCAGAAAAATCTTTGGTACCCATTTTTAGAGGCTGGGTGTACCCCAGAGCCTTGTCAGTCCGAAAAAAAAATCTTCCACTGCTGGGGATTGAACCCAGATCCTTCTGGTCAGGAAGCGAGCACACTAACCACTCAGCCACCGAGGTGAGCACACTAACCACTCAGCCACCGAGGTGAGCACACTAACCACTCAGCTACCGAGGCTCCAATAATCAGTGACCCTAGCTAATTTTTCATGGATTTCAAAGATAACAGAGATGATTGGGGGGGGGGGGGGGGGGGGGGGGGGGAGAGGCAGAAAAGTCACAAAGTTTAGAACCTCTGAGGTTCAGCAGTAGGAAAGGGGAAAACAGAGACAAGAGAAGAATGCTAAATGCAAATGTTGCTTCAAGACCCTGGTTGTTTTCCTTAGAACAATGATTCTTAGAGTGTGCGCAGTGTTTCCTAGAGGTGCCTCCCAAATTTGGCAAAGGTATGGCGCCCATTGTTATGTGCTTGCCTACTCCATGGTTAGAAATTATAATATCTTCTTAGTGTTCCCCCATTAAGAGGGTATGGATATGTTGTGTCACTAGTTTACTGCAGTGGCGTGATATCTGCGCCTTTCGGCTCGATACATCCATCTTCTGTATGGGTGAGTAGATTTTCTTAACATTTTTTGCCTGGACAGCGACCATTATTGGCCTACTTTTTAAAATTTTAACTGTCTAGGGTTCTTTAACATGCGCGCATACACACTCAACTTCCTGTTTTTTGCCATTTTCCGAGAGGTCTGTATATTATGTCACACTACCCAGAGAGGTCTAGACATCGGATCTCACTACCCAGAGAGGTCTAGACATCGGATCATGCTACCCAGAGAGGGCTAGACATTGGATCTTGCTACCCAGAGAGGGCTAGACAGAGTCTAGGGGTGGTCTAAAGCCACAAAGAAACCACGAATTTGGATTTAGAAAAATTTCCATCGTCTATGGTGGGGAATGAACCCAGGACCTTCTTGTCCAGAGGCCAACATCTTACGTCTAGACCGCCCAATCCCCTAAAAATCATAATATGACAAACTTATGCATTCATACTTTCAGTATATAAACTAATTTTTGTTTGTAAATTTCCTTTGCTACATTAAATTACTTTTCTATCTTTATATTGTTACTGAATTTAATTACTGTACCTAAAGTAGTAACCTACCAAAAATAAATACAAGAATCAGAGTTTATGCAACTTAAATAATCGTAACTGCCACGAGGCAGTGAAAGGGAGGCTTGGGTGTCGAGAGTTTGAGAACTACTGCCTTTAATTTGATGAAATTTATTGGTTGGATCATGTGATCCACACTTGGAACATGATCTCCAGTTACAATTGACCTATGTGGCATTTCCTGTTGGAAATACATAATATGAGACACGGAAAACCCATAACAGATACACATTTCTTTGTTTTTGTTTTTTAATCATCGTTGGATAATATTGTTTTTGGATAATTTGAAATCTGTTAAAACTGTTTTATATTTCAGTTCTGTAGAGCTCTATTCTCTATTGAAGTCTTGAACTTGACATGTACTGTCATATGTTGTCAGTACAGTTAATAAACAAGTGGGCAGACAGGACTAATTCCTATATGTGAGCTTTACATTGATATATACGGCCTTTGTCATCTTGGCTGACGCTTTATAACTAGCAATGATTAAATATTAGCAGATCATGTCAAAGGTATTTTTAGTGAGCTTCTCTGATTAGGGCGTTGGTCTACAGGTATGATGTCAGTCTCAGAGCAACAGGAATCGGCTCCCTCCATGAGATAGAGTTGCTTGCACAGAACAGAGACAAATGGCGAGATTTGATAAAATATTTTTAGAAGGATTGAAAACTGCTAGAAAAAAACTTAGATAAGAGAAAGAGTATCTAGGGCTATGCCCTATGGGTCGGCTACGGCTCGAAAGGTCAATAGATAGATAGATAAATAGTCACTTTAAATGAGTAATTCCTTTTATTTTCTTATTTTACAGGTTGAGACCTGAGGAGAGAACATCACAGTTCCTTTCTGGGAGTGCAGCTCCACCATGCCGCACCTCAAGCGTTTTGTTGATCCAGTTCTGGTCAGCCGAGGAAAGGTTGACCCGCATGTAAGAGATGAATTGGAGTGTGTGACCAACAATACGCTTGCAAATGTCATACGAGAGTTGAGTTCTCTCAGCCGGTTTGCTGAGGACATGTTTCGGGAGTTATCTGAGGAGACAACCATTGTTTTCAGGAGAGGTAACCAGCTCCAGCGGAGGATTGAGGATGTGCGGGAGAAGGTCAAGCAGTTGAATCCAAATGTGGATGTCTGTGAGTATCAGTCTTCCAGGGTAGCCAGTTTGTTTTGTTTGTTTATTGTTTCTCCTGACATCTATACATTAGATTTGTAAATGCAGCAAATGTGGATGTCTGTGAGTATCAGTCTTCCAGGGTAGCCAGTTTGTTTTGTTTGTTTATTGTTTCTCCTGACATCTATACATTAGATTTGTAAATGCAGCAAATGTGGATGTCTGTGAGTATCAGTCTTCCAGGGTAGCCAGTTTGTTTTGTTTGTTTATTGTTTCTCCTGACATCTATACATTAGATTTGTAAATGCAGCAAATGTGGATGTCTGTGAGTATCAGTCTTCCAGGATAGCCAGTTTCTTTAGTTTATTGTTTCTCCTGACATCTATACATTAGATTTGTAAATGCAGCAAATGTGGATGTCTGTGAGTATCAGTCTTCCAGGATAGCCAGTTTCTTTTGTTTGTTGTTTCTCCTGACATCTATACATTAGAATTGTAAATGCAGCAAATGTGGATGTCTGTGAGTATCAGTCTTCCAGGGTAGCCAGTTTCTTTTGTTTGTTGTTTCTCCTGACATCTATACATTAGAATTGTAAATGCAGCAAATGTGGATGTCTGTGAGTATCAGTCTTCCAGCATAGCCAGTTTCTTTTGTTTGTTGTTTCTCCTGACATCTACACATTAGAATTGTAAATGCAGCAAATGTGGATGTCTGTGAGTATCAGTCTTCCAGGATAGCCAGTTTCTTTTGTTTGTTGTTTCTCCTGACATCTACACATTAGAATTGTAAATGCAGCAAATGTGGATGTCTGTGAGTATCAGTCTTCCAGGATAGCCAGTTTCTTTTGTTTGTTGTTTCTCCTGACATCTACACATTAGAATTGTAAATGCAGCAAATGTGGATGTCTGTGAGTATCAGTCTTCCAGGATAGCCAGTTTCTTTAGTTTATTGTTTCTCCTGACATCTACACATTAGAATTGTAAATGCAGCAAATGTGGATGTCTGTGAGTATCAGTCCTCCAGGATAGCCAGTTTCTTTTGTTTGTTGTTTCTCCTGACATCTACACATTAGAATTGTAAATGCAGCAAATGTGGATGTCTGTGAGTATCAGTCCTCCAGGATAGCCAGTTTCTTTTGTTTGTTGTTTCTCCTGACATCTACACATTAGAATTGTAAATGCAGCAAATGTGGATGTCTATGAGTATCAGTCTTCCAGGATAGCCAGTTTCTTTTGTTTGTTGTTTCTCCTGACATCTACACATTAGAATTGTAAATGCAGCAAATGTGGATGTCTGTGAGTATCAGTCTTCCAGGATAGCCAGTTTCTTTTGTTTGTTGTTTCTCCTGACATCTACACATTAGAATTGTAAATGCAGCAAATGTGGATGTCTGTGAGTATCAGTCTTCCAGGATAGCCAGTTTCTTTTGTTTATTGTTTCTCCTGACATCTACACATTAGAATTGTAAATGCAGCAAATGTGGATGTCTGTGAGTATCAGTCCTCCAGGATAGCCAGTTTCTTTTGTTTGTTGTTTCTCCTGACATCTACACATTAGAATTGTAAATGCAGCAAATGTGGATGTCTGTGAGTATCAGTCCTCCAGGATAGCCAGTTTCTTTTGTTTGTTGTTTCTCCTGACATCTACACATTAGAATTGTAAATGCAGCAAATGTGGATGTCTGTGAGTATCAGTCCTCCAGGATAGCCAGTTTCTTTTGTTTGTTGTTTCTCCTGACATCTACACATTAGAATTGTAAATGCAGCAAATGTGGATGTCTGTGAGTATCAGTCTTCCAGCATAGCCAGTTTCTTTTGTTTGTTGTTTCTCCTGACATCTACACATTAGAATTGTAAATGCAGCAAATGTGGATGTCTGTGAGTATCAATCTTCCAGGATAGCCAGTTTCTTTTGTTTGTTGTTTCTCCTGACATCTACACATTAGAATTGTAAATGCAGCAAATGTGGATGTCTGTGAGTATCAGTCTTCCAGGATAGCCAGTTTCTTTTGTTTGTTTATTGTTTCTCCTGACATCTACACATTAGAATTGTAAATGCAGCAAATGTGGATGTCTGTGAGTATCAGTCCTCCAGGATAGCCAGTTTCTTTTGTTTGTTTGTTGTTTCTCCTGACATCTATACATTAGAATTGTAAATGCAGCAAATGTGGATGTCTGTGAGTATCAGTCTTCCAGGATAGCCAGTTTCTTTTGTTTGTTGTTTCTCCTGACATCTACGCATTAGAATTGTAAATGCAGCAAATGTGGATGTCTGTGAGTATCAGTCTTCCAGGATAGCCAGTTTCTTTTGTTTATTGTTTCTCCTGACATCTACACATTAGAATTGTAAATGCAGCAAATGTGGATGTCTGTGAGTATCAGTCTTCCAGCATAGCCAGTTTGTTTTGTTTATTGTTTCTCCTAACATCTATACATTAGAATTGTAAATGCAGCAAATGTGGATGTCTGTGAATATCAGTCCTCCAGGATAGCCAGTTTCTTTTGTTTGTTGTTTCTCCTGACATCTACACATTAGAATTGTAAATGCAGCAAATGTGGATGTCTGTGAGTATCAGTCCTCCAGGATAGCCAGTTTCTTTTGTTTGTTGTTTCTCCTGACATCTACACATTAGAATTGTAAATGCAGCAAATGTGGATGTCTGTGAGTATCAGTCCTCCAGGATAGCCAGTTTCTTTTGTTTGTTGTTTCTCCTGACATCTACACATTAGAATTGTAAATGCAGCAAATGTGGATGTCTGTGAGTATCAGTCTTCCAGGATAGCCAGTTTCTTTTGTTTGTTGTTTCTCCTGACATCTACACATTAGAATTGTAAATGCAGCAAATGTGGATGTCTGTGAGTATCAGTCTTCCAGGATAGCCAGTTTCTTTTGTTTATTGTTTCTCCTGACATCTATACATTAGAATTGTAAATGCAGCAAATGGAGTGATAAAATCTGGTGACTCATGGCATAATAGTTGATGGAATCAGAGCTGGCCAAGACAATGTTTGACCTGCATGTCATTTCTTCTCTTTCTTCTGCAATCATGGCTCATTCAGACTAGGATTCTAGACTCTCTTATGAAGGCAGCTGTCAGTTTAAGTGATTCGGTTGCCCCGTATAGTTCTCTTCCAGAGAGGTGGATTTGGGCCACATTGTCCTCCTCAGGTCTGTGTACTGAGGGCAATCCTGTAGAACATGTTTTGTTGCCATGTTATCCAGGGTACAGTGGCATTGACTGGTAGTTCCTATTTTGAGTTTGGTGTACATGTGATTTCTCATTCTGTTGTGGCCAGTGCATAGGTGAAGTATGATGACTTGACACCTCCTTGATAGTTGGAGGTATCCATCCCTCTCATTATACTTTGGTTGTTCTTGTTTCTATTTTTCATGATACTGGTCTTTGGGGATGGATTTGGCTTCATCGTAGCTTACCAGATGGTTCTATTATGGTAATCTCCCTCCCTCTTTAGCTAATTTGTTTGCACGTTCGTTCCCGTGTATATTACAGTGTGATGGTATCCACTGGATGACTACTCTCTGGAAGTTATTGCACAATTTGTCTGGGGCTGTTCTCAGGTCATCTATCTCGCTGTTCTTGGGGGTTTTTAGAGTTGATCATGATCAAACCAATTCTCATGTCCATTAGTGGTCCAGCTCATTAACCACTAAGCATAGAATAGCTTCAAATTCTATGAACAGGTAGGGAGATACATGGGGAGATTCTGAATCAAGCAGAATTGCATGGACAATATTATAAGAAGACATTCCTGTGTGGCTACCAGGTCCCTACAGTGAGGGGAGAAAAGAATAGAGCCACTGTTACCTGCCATGAATGTCGTAAGAGTGACTAAGGAGGTTTGGAATCATCATTTTGTGCAGCTGAGGAGAACATGAACTGAGTGGCGTTATCAACAGAATTTACCAATGCATTTTGAGAAATCTTGTGACCAAGTAGTGGAGCGGACAGCAACTTTCGATATCACCAAGCTTGTTCAATCTATACACTGAGCAACTCTTTAAAAACATCACGAGATGCCAGGCTACAAATTAATGGAAAGATAATCAATAACCTAAGATATGCTGACGGTACTGTACTACTAGCAGAAAATCCTAAAGATCTACAACAATTACTTAATGAAATAAACATGACAAGCAAAAAATATGGATTAGATATGAATATCAAAAAGACTAAAACTATGATCATAAACAAAGAAAATACTCAAAACCTACAAGTGGATATCAAAATTGAAGGAATGGACCTGGAGACAGTTCAGAACTATAACTACCTTGGACATACTATATCCAGTGATGGAAAATGTAAAAGTGAAATAAACAAAAGAATAGTAATGGCAAAAAGTAATTTTAATGTCATGAAAGATATACTATTTCAAAACAAATAACACCAGGGCTAAAACTAAAAATAGCAAAATGTTATATCTTCTCAACATTCCTATGTGGTGCAGAAACATGGACATTAGACAAGAAAACAGAACAGAAAATTGAAGCCTTTGAAATGTGGATATATAGAAGAATAGGTAGAATTGGATGGAAAGAAAAGAAAACAAACGATGAAGTCTTAAAACAACTAAAAATGAAAAGAGAACTACTAAACACAATTCAAACAAAACAAATGCTATTTTTGGGTCATGTTAAAAGATACAACAGCCTACTAAAAGTAATCTTGGAGGGGAAAATATAAGTTAAAAGAGGCAGAGGCAGATCAAGACTAACATGGATGAGTAACATCAAAAGATGGACAAATCAGCCTATAACAACTTGCACCATCAAAGCGAAACAGAACATAATGGTGCTCCATGGTAGCCAACCTTCGTTGCAGAGATGGCACTCAATGATGATTAGAAAAAAAATTATTAACATAAAGGATAATGATAATTACTAACATTGAGGATAGTGATAATTACTAACATCAAGGATAGTGATAATTACTAACATCAAGGATATTGATAATTACTAATATCAAGGATATTGATAATTACTAATATCAAGGATATTGATAATTACTAACATCAAGGATAGAACCCCTTCCATAAAATAATAGTTCTAAGAATAAGTGGAATATTGTAGACTTGGAACATCTTTACTCATTAAGTTTGAGTGGAATGTTGTAGACTTGGAACATCTTTACTCATTAAGTTTGAGTGGAATGTTGTAGACTTGGAACATCTTTACTCATTAAGTTTGAGTGGAATATTGTAGACTTGGAACATCTTTACTCATTAAGTTTGAGTGGAATGTTGTAGACTTGGAACATCTTTACTCATTAAGTTTGAGTGGAATGTTGTAGACTTGGAACATCTTTACTCATTAAGACTGAGTGGAATGTTGTAGACCTGGAACATCTTTACTCATTAAGACTGAGTGGAATGTTGTAAACCTGGAACATCTTTACTCATTAAGACTGAGTGGAATGTTGTAGACCTGGAACATCTTTACTCATTAAGTTTGAGTGGAATGTTGTAGACTTGGAACATCTTTACTCATTAAGTTTGAGTGGAATGTTGTAGACTTGGAACATCTTTACTCATTAAGTTTGAGTGGAATGTTGTAGACCTGGAACATCTTTACTCATTAAGTTTGAGTGGAATGTTGTAGACTTGGAACATCTTTACTCATTAAGTTTGAGTGGAATGTTGTAGACTTGGAACATCTTTACTCATTAAGTTTGAGTGGAATGTTGTAGACCTGGAACATCTTTACTCATTAAGTTTGAGTGGAATGTTGTAGACTTGGAACATCTTTACTCATTAAGTTGGAGTGGAATATTGTAGACTTGGAACATCTTTACTCATTAAGTTTGAGTGGAATGTTGTAGACTTGGAACATCTTTACTCATTAAGACTGAGTGGAATGTTGTAGACCTGGAACATCTTTACTCATTAAGACTGAGTGGAATGTTGTAGACCTGGAACATCTTTACTCATTAAGACTGAGTGGAATGTTGTAGACCTGGAACATCTTTACTCATTAAGTTGGAGTGGAATATTGTAGACTTGGAACATCTTTACTCATTAAGTTGGAGTGGAATATTGTAGACTTGGAACATCTTTACTCATTAAGTTTGAGTGGAATGTTGTAGACTTGGAACATCTTTACTCATTAAGACTGAGTGGAATGTTGTAGACCTGGAATATCTTTACTCATTAAGACTGAGTGGAATGTTGTAGACCTGGAACATCTTTACTCATTAAGTTTGAGTGGAATATTGTAGACCTGGAACATCTTTACTCATTAAGTTTGAGTGGAATGTTGTAGACTTGGAACATCTTTACTCATTAAGTTTGTGTGGAATATTGTAGACTTGGAACATCTTTACTCATTAAGTTTGTGTGGAATATTGTAGACTTGGAACATCTTTACTCATTAATTTGTGTGGAATATTGTAGACTTGGAACATCTTTACTCATTAAGTTTGTGTGGAATATTGTAGTCTTGGAACATCTTTACTCATTAAGTTTGAGTGGAATGTTGTAGACTTGGAACATCTTTACTCATTAAGTTTGTGTGGAATATTGTAGACTTGGAACATCTTTACTCATTAAGTTTGTGTGGAATATTGTAGACTTGGAACATCTTTACTCATTAAGTTTGTGTGGAATATTGTAGTCTTGGAACATCTTTACTCATTAAGTTTGAGTAGAATGTTGTAGACCTGGAACATCTTTACTCATTAAGACTGAGTGGAATGTTGTAGACCTGGAACATCTTTACTCATTAAGTTTGAGTGGAATGTTGTAGACCTGGAACATCTTTACTCATTAAGACTGAGTGGAATGTTGTAGACCTGGAACATCTTTACTCATTAAGTTTGAGTGGAATGTTGTAGACCTGGAACATCTTTACTCATTAAGTTTGAGTGGAATGTGGTAGACCTGGAACATCTTTACTCATTAAGTTTGAGTGAAATGTTGTAGACCTGGAGCATCTTTACTCATTAAGACTGAGTGGAATGTTGTAGACCTGGAACATCTTTACTCATTAAGTTTGAGTGGAATGTTGTAGACTTGGAACATCTTTACTCATTAAGTTTGAGTGGAATGTTGTAGACTTGGAACATCCTTTCTCATTAAGTTTGAGTGGAATGTGGTAGACTTGGAACATCTTTACTCATTAAGTTTGAGTGGAATGTGGTAGACCTGGAACATCTTTACTCATTAAGTTTGAGTGGAATGTTGTAGACCTGGAACATCTTTACTCATTAAGTTTGAGTGGAATGTTGTAGATTTGGAACATCTTTACTCATTAAGTTTGTGTGGAATGTTGTAGACCAGGAACATCTTTACTCATTTAGTTTGAGTGGAATGTCATAGACTCAGCATCTTCACTCATTAATGATGGCACACTTTCTAGAATTATAACTAAAATGGCTCTTCAAAATTCAAACAAACATGTGTCAGTACAGTGGCCATATAAGCCACCAGGATGGAGTTTTAATATGCCTTGAATAGGTACAACTCAGCACGCTGTCAGGACCTGAATCAGCTCCCATTTGTTTGACAAATGACTAGTTAACCCACTGAGCCACCTATTCATTTGATTTAGTCAATAATCAATAATAAGCTTTGGGGTTGGAGGTGGAGGTATAGAGGTGAAATAGCCTCTGGACTAGAAGGTCCCCAGTTCAAATCTCACTACAAATGGAGTAAATTCTCTATTCGAACCTGGTTTCTTTGTAAATTTACTTTTCCGTAGTGAGGTCTGATTTCTATAACTGTTGAAAACATAAATCAACAAAAGATGAAATGGTTTGGGCATGTGATAAGACAGAAAGAACTATATCTAATAGAACGAGACACCAACAAATGATATGAGAACAGCAGACTATGAGACTGACCATGAAAAAGGTGGATAAACAGAATACTAGAAATACTTGGAGGTATATCAGCAGAAGACGCAAATTGAAGAGCAGGATACCAAGAGGCAAATGAAGAAAGAAAGATCTGCTTTCTGTCCCTCTCAGATAACAGCAAAAAAAAAAAAAATAAAACAGGAGGTCCGATGAGCACTCTGTGCATGTTAAAGAATTAATTAAAAGCCAAAAAGAGTTGGCTAAAATGACCACTGCAAAATCAAGCCATGATGAAATGAATGTGTCAGGCCTAAAGATGTAGCTATATAGGCTTATAGCTTATGTAAACTAGCAACAAAGTGGACCCAAGGCCATTTAACATATGAACGGTGAAGAAGAAGACAATTAATGAGCATTTCAATCCATTACTTCCATTACGTTTGTTTTATTTCTGGGCTGTTTTCAGTGAACCTTCAGGATATTCACCTGCAGAAACCATTCAAAAGCTCCATCATCAAAGAGCAACAAGTTTTGTCCAGGAGCACAGTACCCAGGGCCATCTTGGAGGTTTACAACAAGTGTGACACTTCCCCAGCCCTGGACAAGCTGGATCAGTTCCGGTAGGGATGTGAAACTAAAACATTTATTGAGTTCTTTTAATGTACATTTTCATGATGCGATAACAAATGTGTTAAAATAGTAACAGAAAAGCTCACATACATTTGGAAAAAGGGGAGTATGGTGTTATTATGTATACTTACATACTGTGCCAGGATTAGTGGTAACAACTGTCAGTGACAGGATTAGTGGTAACAATGTCAGTGTAAGGATTAGTGGTAACAACTGTCTGTGACAGGATTAGTGGTAACAACTGTCTGTGACAGGATTAGTGGTAACAACTGTCTGTGACAGGATTAGTGGTAACAACTGTCTGTGCCAGGATTAGTGGTAACAACTGTCAGTGACAGGATTAGTGGTAACAACTGTCTGTGACAGGATTAGTGGTAACAAATCTGCTAAAAAGAGGCAAATCATGGGTGGGCCGAGCAAAAGATGTCATCAAACAGGTCTGTGGGCTTACCAATATCAGCGTTGGTGAGGAGTGGATACCGGTGCCTACGTCATTCAAGGGAACTTTCTCATGTATTGTCACACTCGACAGGAAATGTAGGGAACAGAACCCGGTCGTGGTTAATGCTGAGGTCAACAGTCTCATCTGCGATAACACCGATGAGAAAGATGCAGTCATCTATACAGACGGATCTGTAAGACGACACGAAAGAAGTGCATGGGCATTTACATCACGCTTGGCAGGCAGAATAGTCTACAAAGACAGTGGTGCATACGTCATGACCACGAGTAGCATGACAATGGAGGCGATGGCAGTGACCAAAGCATTCAAATGGTTAGAGTCACAAGACTACACCCACGCATGTATACTGAGTGATTCAATGAGCATGATAAAAAAGTGGAGGCGGGCTCTGTACGCATGCAATGGGTAGAGTCGTTGCAGAAATCCAAAATACGTAAGGTCACCTTTGTCTATGTCCCTGGACATGCGGGAGTATGGGGAAATGAAAGGGCGAACAGGTTGGCTAGCCGCGCTGTTGTTGAGGACGGGCAACCAATGGATCGGGCGGACATCATCAATGCCCTCCGAGATGTGGGAAGAGCACATGACTTCGACAAACACAGATCCACGTCACTTCTTCGGATGATGGAAATGGGAGTTAAGTTGGGCACAGCCAGAAATGAGAAACTTAGTGGCCGTGTAAGAAGACTTATCAACCAACATAGAACTGGAGTCGTCAGTCGCTGGACACTGAGGGAATTACTGAGGAGGGGATCTGAGCACCTATGGACATGTTCGGAGTGCAATGATGATGACCCGCAAATAACTCAATAACTCAATAGTGGTAACAACTGTCTGTGACAGGATTAGTGGTAACAACTGTCTGTGCCAGGATTAGTGGTAACAACTGTCTGCGACAGGATTAGTGGTAACAATGTCAGTGTAAGGATTAGTTGTAACAACTGTCAGTGACAGGATTAGTGGTAACAACTGTCTGTGCCAGGATTAGTGATAACTGTCTGTGACCGGATTAGTGTTAACAATGTCAGTGTAAGGATTAGCGGTAACAACTGTAAGTTACAGGACTAGTGGTAACAATGTCAGTGTAAGGATTAGTGGTAACAACTGTCAGTATAAGGATTAGTGGTTAGTGATAACTGGAGCTGCCACAGTCCTGGAGGGAAGCAAGTGATAACTAAAGCTGTCATAGTTAGAGAGGGAGGAAAGTGATAACTAGAGCTGTCACAATCGGGAGGGAGCAGGTGATAACTAACAATTGATAACTGAAGCTGCTACAGTCCAGGAGGGAGGAAGTGATAACTAACAAGTGATAACTAGAGCTGTCACAGTCCAGGAGGGAGAAAGTGATAACTAACAAGTGATAACTAGAGCTGTCACAGTCCAGGAGGGAGAAAGTGATAACTAACAAGTGATAACTAGAGCTGTCACAGTCCAGGATGGAGGAAGTGATAACTAACAAGTGATAACTAGAGCTGTCATAGTCCAGGAGGGAGGAAGTGATAACTAACAAGTGATAACTAGAGCTGTCACAGTCCAGGAGGGAGGAAGTGATAACTAACAAGTGATAACTAGAGCTGTCATAGTCCAGGAGGGAGGAAGTGATAACTAACAAGTGATAACTAGAGCTGTCACAGTCCAGGATGGAGGCAAAATATGAGGCAGGTCCAAGCACAACCTGACAGTGAACACTGGAAACAGAGGTAAAGAGCATTGACTGCCTGACTGTGGAAACAGAAATAAACAGCATTGACTGACTCTGGCTGTGCAAACAGAAATGAACAGCATTGACTGACTCTGACTGTGCAAACAGAAATAAACAGCATTGACCAGCTCTGGCTGTGGAAACAAGAGATAAACAGCGTTGCACAGCTCAATGAAAAACCTCAATGAATGGACTATACAAAGTTGAGGAACTTTCTTCTTGTTCTGCCAGACTTGAGAAGAAGCCACACAGTTCTTTGTTGGTCCAAGTGAAAGAATTTGAGTAGTTATCTATCTATCTATCTATTGTCCTTTCGAGCCGAAGACGGCACATAGAGCAGAACCACAATCTCAAAAACGGAAACCTTGCGTGGCAAAGTGGCACATATTGCAGAGATCACTGCTCTAAAATATATAGCACTGTTTCCATAACAATACTTTTTACAATGACAGCTTGTCAAGCCATCGATCAACCTCCTTAGTCGCCTCTTACGACAGGCCTGGAAGGTCACAGTGTCACTATTCTTTACTGAGTAGTTATCACACCTGTAATTAAAGGGGCTGGCTGGTATAGAGGTAAGATGTCAGCCCCTGGACAAGAAGGTCCTGGATTTGAATGCCACCACAGGTGATGGAAATATTTCAAAAATTGAATTCATGGTTTCTTTGTGGCTTAACCTTTCCAGGCTCTATCTATCTATTGACCTTTTGAGCCATAGCTGGCCCATAGGGCGTAGACCAAGATACTCCTTCTCTTATGTAAATTTTTATTCTAGTAGTTGTCAATTCTTTTAAAGATATTTTATCAAATCTTGCCATTTGTCTCTGCAAGCAGCTCTATCTCATTGAGGGAGCCGATTTCTGCTGCTCTTGTCTCTCTCATCAATGTTCTTCTCAGTGTCTCTCTGGGTCTTCCTCTTTTCCTCTTACCTGCTGTTTCCCACATGAGGGCTTGATTTGCTATTCGATTATTATCTCTTCTCATCACATGTCCAACATATGACCATCGTCTTTTCTTTATTACTGAAGATATTAGTGGTTGATTGGCGATTTCTCTAATTTCCTCGTTTGTTTTGAATTCGTTCCACGCTATACCAAGTATTTTCCTTCATCATCCTCATTGAGTGCCATCTCTGCAACGAATGTTGGCTACCATGGAGCGCCATTCTGTTCTGTCTCTTGCTTTGATGGTGCAGGTTGTCATAGGCTGATTTGTCCATCTTTTGATGTTACTCGTCCATGTTAGTCTTGGTCTGCCTCTGTTACCTTGTATTTTCCCCTCCAGGATTACTTTTAGTAGGCTGTTATGTCTTTTAACATGGTCCAAAATTCGCATTTGTCTTGTTTGAATTGTGTTTAGTAGTTCTCTTTTCATTTTTAGTTGTCTTAAGACTTCGTCATTTGTTTTCTTTTCCTTCCATCCAATTCTACCTATTCTTCTATATATCCACATTTCAAAGGCTTCAATTCTCTGTTCTGTTTTCTTGTCTCTAATGTCCATGTTTCTGCACCATACAGGAATATTGAGAAGATGTAACATTTTGCTATTCTTAGTTTCAGCCCTGGTGTTATTTGTTTTGATGTTAGTATGTTCTTCATGGCATTAAAATTACATTTTACCATTCTTATTCTTTTGTTTATTTCAGTTGTACATTTTCCATCACTGGTTATAGTATGTCCAAGGTAGTTGTAGTTCTGAACTGTCTCCAGGTCTATTCCTTCAATCTTGATATCCATTTGTGGGTTTTGAGTATTTTCTTTGTTTATGATCAAAGTTTTAGTCTTTTTTATATTCATATCTAATCCATATTTTTTGCTTATCATGTTTATTTCATTAAGTAATTGTTGTACATCTTTAGGATTTTCTGCTAGTAGTACAGTATCATCATCATATCTTAGGTTATTGATTATCTTTCCATTAATTTGTAGGCCTGGCATCTCTATAATGTTTTTAAAGATTTGCTCAGTGTATAGGTTGAACAAGCTTGGTGATAGGATGCATCCCTGTCTTACTCCTCTTTTTATATCAATGGGTGTAGAGTTCTCTTTGTTATATTTTATTATTGCTGTTTGCTCCCAGTATAGGTATTTTCCTTAGACATTTATTTTCGAATGTGTTCAACTTTGTTTTTATGTCTCTTGTTGTTTTCCAGCTTTCACACGCACACATAAGGGTTGATAGTACATTTGATTTGAATAGTCTAAGTTTTGTGTTTGTACTGTTGAGTTTCCTGGCTCTCAGGGTAGTGATTTTCCAATGTCTAGCTCTGTCAGATAATGGCAGAAAACTTTAGATCCTGTTTGTATTCTGTGTATAGCTGGAACCTTGGCAGTTGGAAATCTAAAAGAATAGGCCAAAAATGCCCATGTCCAGGCAAAATTGTTTGGAAAAAGATACCCAAAATGTCCAACTTCTAGACGATAAAAAATTAGAGTGCTTGTGAAGACGAAGAATATCTGCCCTTATTGTGAGGAACACATGACCACATGGGGAGCCACGATAGCTCAGTGGTTAGTGAACTGGACTACAAAGGACAAGAGGTAGGGTTCGATCCCAACCGACGGCTTCCGGGTTCACCCAGCCTTAAATGGGTACCTGATTTTTTTCTGGGAAAGTAAAGTGGCATGGGTGTAATACCGACCACATTACTCCAAAAATTATGTGCTGAAGGTCTGTAAAATTTATGGTCACAAACACCATATTCCCTATATGCCACTTGGCGTGACGGGGCTCTTTACTTACTTATAAGCATGTATAACATAGAACTGGAGTCGTCAGTCGCTGGACACTGAGGGAATTGCTGAGGAGGGGATCTGAGCACCTATGGACATGTTCGGAGTGCAGTGATGATGACCCGCAAATAACTCAATAAGCATGTATGTCGTACACAAAAAAAACAATTGACTCTTAAGTTTGAACAGTATTTATAAATGAATGTTTTATGTGTGGTCTTTGAACAGAGAGGGAGCCGCGATAGCTCAGTGGTTAGTGAACTGGACTACAAAGGACAAGGGGTAGGGTTCGATCCCAACCGACGGCTTCCGGGTTCACCCAGCCTTAGATGGGTACCGGATTTTTTTCTGGGAAAGTAAAGCAGCACGGGCGTAATACCGACCACATTACCCCAAAAATCATGTGCTGAAGGTCTGTAAAATATAGGGTCACTAACACCATATTTCCCTATACGCCACTTGGCGTGACTGGGGTACTTTACTTACTTTTTTTTTACTTTGAACAGAGAGGATGGAAAGAGCAGTATGAAGTTCTACACTGATCCCAGCTATTTTGCTGAACTCTGGGCCATTGAGATGGGCAAGCAGATCCAGGAGAATAAAAAGCTGCATGAGAAGAAGAAGAAGGGAAGAGAGGTAAAGCACATTTTTGGGGCTGCACTTAGTGCTGGGGTTGTGATAGTGTGACATGAAGAAGTGATGGTGTACCATGGAAATGTAGTGGTATGCCATGGGGAAAAGGTTTGTAACATTGATTTGGGTAGTGCAACATTGAAATGTAATGAATAATGTAATAAATAACATTAATTACTTTCATTGCAGCAGTTACTGGATGTAAAACTAAAATTGTACAGTACCATACATCATAGAGCGGTGGTAGGATTTATTTTAATTAATTTAAGCATCATAATATATGGGTATTTTTTCTCTCCAAGGAAATAGAACATTGTTATTATTCCCTTAACTGCAGAAGTCAGGTACCCAATAATTGTTAAAACAACATGCTAATGGGATTAAACTCGTGACTTTTGGAACTAGAAGCTAACAAACTAATCAGTAGACTACTAGCACTCTGTAAAATAATAGACACCATATTTCTAGGCATTGTACCGAGCAGTCACTCATGTTGTTCCAATTTCTTGTTTCATTTTTTACCCCTCCCAATATGTAGAAATAAAAGTTAGTTGTAATTCCTCAGAGGAGGCCAGTGTTATTCCTAGTAGTTAATTAAAATGTGGTATTTGGCTCACAGTTAGTTAGACTCACTGTCATCTATAGTATTAATAAGGCCCATTGGCTGAAAGAAATCACCCAAGGTTTGTGATGTTTTCAGCTTTGCAAGCAGGGACAGTTGCAGGTTAAATTATGGCAGCTCGCATAGGTAAAGACATCACAAACTTTGGGTGATTTCAGGATTTTCCTTTCAGCCCGCAGACCTTAGTAAACCTATAGATGCCTGAGGTTAGACAATAAGGGGAACAAAGGAACAAAATGTCTTAAGACTTGGCAACTTGACATTACTTCACCCAATAAATTATTAATCAGTCGTATTGACATGATCTGTTTACTTATGTGTTCATGTTGTAGCTTTCTGTGATTTTTTTCTCTTTTATATATGTTTGCTGTTGTTTGTGTTAGCATGCCTTTGTTTTATTGATATTCTTCATTTTTCTTTTATTCAGAAATAGTGTTTAAAATGGTTATGTATAAAATAAACATAGATGATATTAAGTATGTAAACCTATAGAGAGATGAGACACTAGGACGTTTCAGCAAAAACCTTCATGAGGTACAAGACAAACAAATATTTATACAAAAACAGACACAGTAGGGAAAGTACAACTCTAAAACAAATAAAAACATAAAAGTCAAACATTGATCTCAAAACTAAAAGTGGCAGAATAGAAACAGTGGCCAGGATTTATTGTGCCTGTTGGTCACAAGATAGATAGTGAATAGGGCAGGTAGGATGTTGAGGGCCGAAAAGGAGCCAAACATGAATTAGTTCTTCAAAGTGAACAGGCTGTAGGTTGCAAAGAGCAAGACACAATACCAGTAACCTGGAAGTCCTCATAGGTAAGATGGCCTGGAGATCTAAGTGGGAGGGGACAACAATACCGGAATTGTGTTCGATGTTGTACAAATGTTCACAGACACCATTTCCAAAACATTAGCCTGTTTGGCCAATATACATCTTATGACAGCGTTTAAAATAGTACATTATTTATTCTCTTGGCTTTGAGTAATTGAAGTCTGATTTTTTAGTGATTGTTAAGTGACACTTTATGCTGTTGCTAGGGAGCTCTCCTCAATTTGAAAATCAGATGCCTGTAGTTCAATTTTAATCATTCAATGCCAGGTTTAACCAAAATTTTTGGTAGAATACATTTTCCCCTTTTAATGCCAGGTTGTGTGGATGTACACATTAAGCTTTGATTTAAGCTTTGATTTGATTAATTCTAATAGATATGAACTTGATCCTTTGTCTTGTTACGTGATGGAGGGGTAGGAGCAACATCATAACACAAGCTGAGATAGTTTCATGGTCAGTATTCATTTGTGCATTTTTTGTCCTGATTTTTCCACCAGATCTGCTCTGTAACTGACACATTCCATATACGACAGGCTGGGCTTTGACATGATCTTGATCCATCTAGTGCCGTTAGACATCACATTGGGCTCTTAGTGTTTTTCGACACCCATCTCTTTTGTGGGCGAGATGTTCGATCTTATCGAATAGGTCTATGTCTGCCAACTTTGCTTCTCTTATCAGTGTTCTTTCCCGAGTCTCTCTAGGTCTTCCTCTTTTTCTGTATCTTGATATTTTCCATATAAAAACATGTTTTGAAATTCTCTTGTCTCTTCTCATTACTTGCCCGATGTATGTCATCTTCTCTTACCAATTGTAGATGAGATCATTGGTTGCATGACCATTTCTCTTATCTCTATATTAGTCTTGAATTCATTCCATTGTACACAAAGTATCCTTCTTAGGCATTTATCTTCATATCTTAGAACAAAAATATCTTTTTATGGCAACAACATATGGCCATAGTGTGATACATATCACATATTCAAGCTAAAGACTGCATATTTGAGAAATCATAACGCATATCTAATACACACTATCTATCTATTGACCTTTTGAGCCATAGCCGGCCCATAGGGCATGGACCCAGATACTCCTTCTCTTATGTAAATTTTTATTCTAGCAGTTTTCAATCCTTGTAAAGATCTTTTATCAAATCTTACCATTTGTCTCTGTTCTGTGCAAGCAGCTCTATCTCATTGAGGAAGCCAATTTCTGCTGCTCTTGCCTCTCTGATCAATGTTCTTCTCAGTGTCTCTCTGGGTCTTCCTCATTTCCTCTACTTCCAAGATAGATAAAGTGATTGATCTCTTCTACACCAATACCAGCAGTAAAAGTTATTGTCAGTTATTGTGCACAGCCCATTTAAATATTACTGGAGCGTAACAAATGTTATCTGTACAGGCAATATGTTATTGCTTGAAAAAAAAATAACAGCCTTTGAAAATAATTGATTCTCTCGCTAGATAATAAAGTTGAAAACATAAATAGTGTTTATTAAACCGTGTTTGTTGTTGGGAGACATCGCAAGATAAAATCATCCAAAATGTTTCCACAAAAAGCTTTTTAACTAGAAGCATAAAACGAAAGTTAAAAAATGCAATGAATTATTCAATAAAAGTAATAAATAGTAAAACAAGGATAATAATAATAATAAATTGTATAAATATTTACACTAAAGGATAAAGGATAACTATCCTTACAGCAAGGCTTCGAAGAATGCCGGAAATAATGTGAGAATCATTAGAAGGTGATCTGTGATAGGTCATAGGTTGACAGCTAGAATGGATCTCAAAATGGGTGAATAGAGAGCCTTGAGAAGGAGAAAGAAATGTGTGTGAGATCATTTATTAATTCTACATTAAGTTAATTCTACATCAGACTCTACATTAATTTAATTCTACATCAGACTCCACATTAATTTAATTCTACATCAGACTTCACATTAATTTAATTCTATGTCAGACACCACATTAGTTTAATTCTACATCAGACTCCACATTAATTTAATTCTACATCAAACTCCACATTAAATTAATTCTACGTCAGATATCACAATAATTTAATTCTACATCAGATTCCACATAAATTTAATTCTATGTCATACTCCACATTAATTTAAATCTACACCAGACGCCATTAATTCCGTGCTGTGCCAGACTCCAATAATAATGTTAAATGCATTCATTTACTAAAGAAAGTTAACTTATAATGTTAACTTGGCTACCAATTTAATATATAAAAAAAAAATAAATGACAGAAAAATCCTTAGGATACCTTGAATAATGAAAAAGAACAGTGGAGACATATTAAAGGACCTAAACATAGGAAAAAAACTGGCCCATAAATACCATTCTAAAGAGGAAATTAAAATACTACAGCTATGTCAAAAGACACACAGGGCTGGAAAGAACATTAATAAAGGGCATGGTTCCTGGACGGGCAGACCAAGAAGAAGATGATTTCAGGACTTCAAAGAGATCTTGAACATGACAACAGAAGTTGGAGTTCTGGCTATAGACAGATTCTTTCGGACGGGCCGTGAAGAGTGCATTGTTCTACAAAGGACATGCAACTCGATGATGAAATGATAGCTGTCACACCTCCTAACTTATGAAAAATATGATGTTAATGAGTACCTTTATTTTAAAAATGATCATTGACATATAATTGGAAGTTGTGTACTATATCATGTTGGACCACACTAATTTTGCTCCATGTTTTCAGCTACCCATTTTCAATAGCTGGGTAAATGTCTGCTGAAGTCATGTCATGTTTGTGGGAAAAAAAGATCATAGTTGAACATTGAACCTTGGTTACTTGATCCACCGACCCATGGTGTAATCACCTTATTACTTGGGCTTCATTTTTAACAATAATTATCTAATATAATTTAATATATTAAATTATTTGTTGAGTTGTGTCCCTTAAATGATTTCAAGAGTTGTCGCCCTTTTATATGTGGTGTGCTAGTTTAAAATATTTTCCGACTAATTTTCTTAACTCATTCCATACGTTTCACCGCACTGTATGTCACACCGATTTCGGCCACATACATTTCACTGCATAGTGCACCACTCTCAATTTGATTATTGTGAACCATCATCAAACCATATTCTTTCTAGATGTCTTGTATCATCTTGGTATTGGTGAAATCTAATACCTTGTTCAATTATCTAAAAATTAATATATTATATGTTATATGTTAGATAAATATAAATATGTAGATTGATTCTTAAAACCATGAAAAATGTTGTCTCTGAAATCTCTTCCGTTGCATTGATAAAAAGCTTCCGTATGGAAAGAGTTAAGAAATGGTGCTTGAGTATTTTTTTGTTGTTTTTACTATTTCTTATGCAACATTTTGCACCATGTTGGCTAAATTGGTTATTGATGTGAATTGCAAGTTGGTTGTTGATTATGCTTAATGTTGTTATTTCTGTGCTGTGGTGGATGTTGCTAGATCAGTGCATATAAATACTGCCAGTCACATAACTTGCCGTCTTGTTACTGGAAACTAGATCAGGTCTTCAAATTGTCGAGCCACTTTTATACATTTGACTTGATGACTTTCAACTTCTTCAGTCATCTTTTAACATCTTTTTTTGGGTATAGATACAACTTTAAGATCTTTATGATCTTTGGATATAGGATGCAGCTTTCAGATCTTCAGTCATATTTTTTGGTATAGATATAACTTTCAGATCTTCAGTCATCTTTTTTGGTATAGATACAACTTTCAGATCTTCAGTCATCTTTTTTATATGGGAGACTACTTTCAGATATTAAGTCATCTTTTTTGATATAGATACAACTTTGAGATCTTCAGTCATCTTTTTTTTAGTATAGATACAACTTTGAGATCTTCAGTCATCTTTTCATATAAGATACAACTTTCAGTGTGGTCATCTTTTTTTTTATATGAGATAAAACTGACAACTTTTTTAGTCACCATCTCATCATTATATGAGATCAGACTTTCAGTTTTATCTATCACCTTACTAGTTTCATCTATGAAATTATACTCTCAGCCTCTTCAGACAACTCACATCTTGAAGCATGAGATTAAACCTGCTGGTGTAATCACCCTTTCATCTCCTGACATCTTTATGATAATTAATCCTTCAGCTGGTGCAGTCTTAATTTTATCTCTTGGCTCATCATTTTGTTAACCAGACCATGGCTCAGCAACACACGGCTCTTTATGGACTGGAAGAATTGATTGCTTAATTATACATTTCTCACAGGAACAACACACTAGACATCACCACCCCATTAAGGAGGCAAAAGCAACCACTAGGGACAGGATGCGAGCAAAGTTTGAGGAAGAGCATTACAAGGTAGAATATTTTATAGATATCATTTGATAGAGCGTCTAATTGTGACCATATCAAGATAACCAGGTAGAATATTTTATAGATATCATTTGATAGAGCGTCTAATTGTGGCCATATCAAGATAACCAGGTAGAATATTTTACAGATATCATTTGATAGAGCGTCTAATTGTGGCCATGTCAAGATAACCAGGTAGAATATTTTATAAATATCATTTGATAGAGCGTCTAATTGTGGCCATGTCAAGATAACCAGGTAGAATATTTTATAGATATCATTTGATAGAGCGTCTAATTGTGGCCATGTCAAGATAACCAGGTAGAATATTTTATAGATATCATTTAATAGAGCGTCTAATCATGGCCATGTCAAGATAACCAGGTAGAATATTTTATAGATATCATTTGATAGAGCGTCTAATTGTGGCCATGTCAAGATAACCAGGTAGAATATTGTATAGATATCATTTGATAGAGCGTCTAATCATGGCCATATCAAGATAACCAGGTAGAATATTTTATAGATATCATTTGATAGAGCGTCTAATTGTGGCCATGTCAAGATAACCAGGTAGAATATTTTATAGATATTTGATAGAGCATCTAATTGTGGCCATGTCAAGATAACCAGGTAGAATATTTTATAGATATCATTTGATAGAGCGTCTAATTGTGACCATATCAAGATAACCAGGTAGAATATTTTATAGATATCATTTGATAGAGCGTCTAATTGTGGCCATATCAAGATAACCAGGTAGAATATTTTATAGATATCATTTGATAGAGCGTCTAATTGTGGCCATGTCAAGATAACCAGGTAGAATATTTTATAAATATCATTTGATAGAGCGTCTAATTGTGGCCATGTCAAGATAACCAGGTAGAATATTTTATAGATATCATTTGATAGAGCGTCTAATTGTGGCCATGTCAAGATAACCAGGTAGAATATTTTATAGATATCATTTAATAGAGCGTCTAATCATGGCCATGTCAAGATAACCAGGTAGAATATTTTATAGATATCATTTAATAGAGCGTCTAATTGTGGCCATGTCAAGATAACCAGGTAGAATATTTTATAGATATCATTTAATAGAGCGTCTAATCATGGCCATGTCAAGATAACCAGGTAGAATATTTTATAGATATCATTTGATAGAGCGTCTAATTGTGGCCATGTCAAGATAACCAGGTAGAATATTGTATAGATATCATTTGATAGAGCGTCTAATCATGGCTATATCAAGATAACCTGGTAGAATATTTTATAGATATCATTTGATAGAGCATCTAATTGTGGCCATGTCAAGATAACCAGGTAGAATATTTTATAGATATTTGATAGAGCATCTAATTGTGGCCATGTCAAGATAACCAGGTAGAATATTTTATAGATATCATTTGATAGAGCATCTAATTGTGGCCATGTCAAGATAACCACGTAGAATATTTTATAGATATCATTTAATAGAGCGTCTAATCATGGCCATGTCAAGATAACCAGGTAGAATATTTTATAGATATCATTTGATAGAGCATCTAATTGTGGCCATGTCAAGATAACCAGGTAGAATATTTTATAGATATCATTTGATAGAGCGTCTAATTGTGGCCATGTCATTCAGAGATTTATTATGGTTCCATATTTTTAAAAGTGAAGTTAAGTAACTAAGAAGACAGTAAAGGATCACCCCCCAAAAAGTTGAATATCAGAAGAGACGGAGAGAGCAGGTTTGAAGATCAATTAATGTGAGACATAATTAATGATAACATCAACAACAAACCAAGTTTTTGTGGGAGAGTTAATGATAAAATCAACAACAAACCATGTTTTTTGTGGGAGAGTTAATGATAAAATCAACAATTAACAGTGCTTCTGTGGGAGAGTTAATGATAAAATCAACAACAGACCATGCTTTTGTGGGAGAGTTAATTATAAAATCAACAACAAACCATGCTTTTGTGGGAGAGTTAATGATAACATCAACAACAAACCAGGCTTTTGTGGGAGAGTTAATGATAAAATCAACAATTAACAGTGCTTCTGTGGGAGAGTTAATGATAAAACCAACAACAAACAGTGCTTTTGTGGGAGCTGTGACATGAATGGAGTAAAAGTGAAGAGCCCCATCACGCCAAGTGGTGTATAGAGAATGTGGTGTTAGTGACCATAATTTTTACTGACCTTCTGCACATATTTTTTGGGGTAATGTGGTTGGTATTATGCCACTGCCACTTTTCTTTCCCAGAAAAAAATCAGGCACCCATTTAAAGCTGGGTGAACTTGGAATCTATTGATCAGGATCAAACCAGTCCTCTCATCCTTTGTAGTCCAGTACATGAGTGGAGTGGATATGGGGAATCTCCAACTGTGGTGAAACTAATTCCTTAAATAGAACAAACAACAGATACCAATTCTGCCTCAAGGAATAAACATCAAAGAAACAGGAAAATAATCAATTTAGGCAGTGTAGTTAATAGCATAGACAACAGAAACTGACAAGAGCAATTAACAAAGTCAGAACTGCCTACAACACTCTTCGTATGTGTGGAGGTCCGGCATGCTCTCATTTCAGAGCAAAATTTGGATCTTTAACACAAATGTCAAGACAGTCTTACACTATGGTTCAGAAACATGGAGGGAAGCAAAGACAAATAGCAATAGACTCCAATTTTTCATAGATAAATGCCTCCATGAATTGCCTAGATACCAATAGGAACAGAGATCAAGAAAAGGAAATAGGAATGGATTGGTCACAAGTTGCAAGTACACCAGCAAAAACACCAAGCAATATTGTAAGACAGTCAATGAACTGGAGCCCACAAGGAACTAGGAAAGTGGGAAGGCCCAAGCAGATGTTGAGAATTACTGTTGATACAGATAGATAGAAAAATGTTGGCTCAGTTGGAGAAGGTAGCACAGAACCGGGTTCATTGGCAGAGTGTAGTTGCAGCCCTTTGCTCCACAAGGAGCTGCAAGGCGTATAGTGGTCACAAGACAGAATATATCAAGCAACAAGGAGTTAAGCACAGATATCAAATATAACAAATTAAATAATATGTGGGGATATGGCTGTAGCTAAAGAAAACATATACAATAAATATCAAATGGTATTGAGCAGCTAAACTAACACAAAGACAAACTACAATGTTTCAGCAAAAGCCTTCATCAGGTGTAGCAAATAAACTATACATATTAAACATAAAAATCCAAGTTAGAAAACACAACACAGCTCCAAAAAAATATTTTTTTAAAGCTGTGCCATTATGTATCAGGTTTGGAATTGTGTGTTTAATTTATATAGTTTGTTTTAGCTGATGAAGACTTTTGTTGAAATGTAGTTTGTCTTTGTCTTTCTGTTAGTTTAGCTGCTCAATACTATTGTCTATTTTATATGTAAAGAAACAACAAATTAAATAGTTTTGTTATGTGACAAGATAGACAACCAAACACAGCTCACACAACACTCTAAGAGGATGTTCCAGACAAGGATGAATAGATGGAGTAATAGAAACACCTGGAAATATGAAAGAAGTTGAGGTCACCCAAGGAGGAAAAGACAGCAGATTATCTCTTCCCTGGATGCTGAGTGACAAATGATTACGGAAAGAAGAAAAAATAGAATTGAAACAGAGTTGTGCATTGTTGTATTAGAGTTGTGCATTGTTGTATTAGAGTTGTGCATTGTTGTTATATTAAAGTTGTTAGAGCTAGTGGAAGTGGTCATTGAATATCACTGGTGTTGTAACTTTTATGTTGATTGTTGCAGCAGTGGTAGTATGTCCAGTACACGATAAAATAGCTGCTATGTATGAGACAGATGGATATGTTGGGGGGAGCAGGGTGTAAAACACAGTGAAATATTGTCTGCTGGTATACAAACAACGAAGAAGAAAGTCGTTAAGGGGTAAAAGCATAAAAATGTAATGCTGATAAGGATGAAAAGAAAAAGGAAGAAGTGGTAATTATTCACTTATTTTTGTGTATGTCATCAATGTTCTAGGTGAAGGATTACTGAAACGCAACGTCGTTTTGATTTTGTGTCATCCCTCATCTACATAAAGCTATAACCATACCACTTTTTCTTTTTTTTTTCTTGCCATCATTAAGTTCTGAATGTTTTTTTTGTGGTCATATTTGGCCTTCTGGTATTTTAGTTTGAGATCTAAATTGTGAGGATATATTTATTGTTATTATTTTTTTATTATTTTATTTCAATGCCATGAAAAATATACTAACATCAAAACAAATAACACCAGGGCTAAAACTAAGAATAGCAAAATGTTACATCTTCTCAATATTCCTGTATGGTGCAGAAACATGGACATTAGACCAGAAAACAGAACAGAAAATTGAGACCTTTGAAATGTGGATTTACAGAAGAAGAAGGTAGAATTGGATGGAAAGAAAAGAAAACAAACGAGGAAGTTTTAAAACAACTAAAAATGAAGAAAGAACTACTAAACACAATTAGAGCAAGACAAATGCAATTTTTTGGTCATGTTAAAAGACACAACAGTCTAATAAAAGTAATATTAGAAGGGAAAATACAGGGTAAAAGAGGCAGAGGCAGACCAAGACTAACATGGACGAGTAACATCAAAAGATGGACAAGTCAGCCTATGGCAATCTGCACCATCAAAGCAAGAGACAGAGTGGAATGGCGCTCCATGGTAGCCAACCTTCGATGCGGAGACGGCACTCAATGATGATGATGATTATTTTTTAGCCGCTTGTTGCTGAAGCACTATTATTTAGTTTTTTGTGGTTCTTGTTGTTGTTGCTTTGTTGTACGCTTTTTATCCCTTAGGGGGTGCACTTTTGTTCTGTCATTATTTCTTGCTATGTGTTGTGGCATGCTTAGGTGGCTTTTGTGCTGCCGTCGTACTGAACACGTGCGACGTTATTCCTTAACTAGGAAATTTATTTTGTAAGTTTAAATAATTTAGTTTGAAACAAAAATTTCTCATGGCACACATCAAGTCAAAGAAACTGTGTTGTATGGCATGAATGTTCTGTTCATGACACATATACATATTGGAAAATACACTTCGACCATGGTTGACAAGAGTGACACTTTTAGTCATTCTCTGAAAGAAAGGAACGGAAAGTCATTCAATGATTTAAGAAGTTGAGAATAAGCATTAGGAAACATACAAATATGTAATGACAAAGGTTTGCCACTAAGCTAGTGTAAGGTAAGATAAAAATCCACATATTAATTACACGTTGCAACTTTTTAAAAAATCACATATTAAGGCTTTATAAATGAACAATATTTCTGAAACTCTGCTGTCTTTCTTCTTCTTCAGCGATCAGCTACTGCCATGCGTTTAGATATTTAGACTAGCGTGGCCAAGAACAAGAAAATGTGTTTGAGGTCTTCACTGCTTCCCCATAACTTGTCATGCAGGGTTGTTTCTGTGGGCCATATTTGTGCTCTTTGGGTGTTGAGAGTTCTGCAGTCCTGTAGTGTGTGTTCTGGAGTTTCAATGCTCGACAGTCGAATGTTGCAAATTCACTGAGTCCTATCATGTGTTGATGTGCTCTGAGGCTGCAGTGACCTTTTCTGAGTCTGAATATCTTGGTCTGCTGAAGCACTTTCAAAATGTCAGAATTATTGGTCTGGACTTCACTCATGTGATTTATCTTATTTATTTATCTTATTTTTTTTATACCCTGCCAAAAAACATAACAGCACCAAGCTAAGACTATTTAGTACAGCTGTAAGAATAGTCCTCCTGTATGACTTACTTAGCAAAAGCAACACAAAAATTAAATGCCATGAAGAACATGTGGCACAATACCAGCAAGGCAGTAAAATTAAAACTACTAAGGACATGTACCTTTCTAATAGCAACTTACAGCTGTGAATATTGGACAATCTCGCAAACAGCAAGGAAGAAAAACGATTCCTTCGAAACAAAATGCAACAGAAAAATCTTCAAGATTCCTTGGATAATGAAAAGGAGCAGTGAAGACATATATAAAAGATTTAAATATTATATATATAATATATATTAGAAATAACTGGCTTATAAACACCATTCTACAGAGGAAATTAAAATACTATGGCCACGTCAAAGGACACAGATGGCTAGAAAGAACAGTAATTGAAGGCATGATTCCATTATGTGACACATCAGGGGCAGACCAAGAAGAAGGTTGTTTCAAGACATCAAGAAGACCTTGAACATGACAACAGAAGAAGTGGAAGATCTGGCTAGAAACAGGCATTCTGTCAGATGACCTATGATGAATGCAACGTTCTGTGAGAGATCTGGCTTAGACGCAGAGATTCTTTCAGATATGCTTTAGTAAATGTAACATTCTACAAAGGACATGCGACCTGGTGATGATTACAGGTTTATGTAGGTGAGGGACAACACAAAATCAAAACAACGCTGTGCTTTCAATTTGCGTGAAAACTG
Source organism: Megaustenia siamemsis (assembly GCA_032433765.1). NCBI lineage: Eukaryota > Metazoa > Mollusca > Gastropoda > Stylommatophora > Ariophantidae > Megaustenia > Megaustenia siamemsis. Next base: position 10,793,839 of record JAVIAB010000107.1, on the reverse strand, counting down.
AATTTTAAATTGCAGTTAATTTTTGCATGCAGCCTTTGACTACCCATAACATTATGTAAATATTTTTTGCTCTTAGACATTTGATCTAGTTTGCAAGATTTCTTCCTTTGGCTGTATTAAAGAAAATAACAATTCCCAGCAGCAAAGGCCAGTGCATTATCCTAACACATGCTGGAAACAGTAAAAACGGCCTTGTCCATGATGCTGGACTTATTTTCCAATCAAAAAGTACTGATGATAGGGACTACAACACAGAAATGAATGAACAAATCTTCAGACACAGGTTGAAGAACAATCTTCTACCAATCCTGGATTGGACTTCATGTCTAGTAATGGAAAATGCATCATAACACAATGAATGCTGTGTCAGCAGAAGGCACTCTACCAACTGTATCAAATACAAAAGATCAAATTAGGACATGTCTTGCTAAGGAAAATGTCAAATTCAGTGACACATATTTAAAACCTGAGTTTTTGCAGCTTGTGAGGAATACAAATAAGAAAAAGGTATATCAATTAACAAAATCATTGAAGAATATGGCCACACTTCTCTGTGACTCCCTGCATATCATGAGCACCTCAATCCGATCCAGCTTGTATGGGTTAAAGTCAAAGGACAAATCACAGAACAGGATGTTTAAAATGTGTGTTGTTGAAGTTCTGATACATGAGTCCCTCTTAAGTATAGACATTCAGTTCTCGAAGAAGTGTGTTGCACATGTGCTCCGGGAGGAAGACGAGTACTGGCAATGAGATGGATTACAATTTGTCCAGCCATTAACCATTATCAACTCTTGGAATTCAGATTCGGAATGATGAAGACCATATTTTGTTGACAGACTGAATAACAGCCTGGGATGATTAAGTGTATCTTGAGTAAATGGTTAAATGTATGTACAATGGCAACAAATATCTTTCCATATCAAAATGTGTCTATCATCATTCAATTTGGGATGCAGTTAGGATACCCCAGGGTCTAATGATGACTGAAGGGCAAGATAACTGTAGCAAATTGGAGTCAACATTTGTGATTACACATAACAGGCAACAAACACGATTACTTGATCTATCAACATATTGTGTAGAAACGTCTCTGAAAAAAACTGAACTAGAAATTAACATATTTACTGTAAAATCTAAAATTTGAATCAACTTATTTGCAATGGTCCTAAAAAATCAAAGGAATTTGTCGATGTGCAAAATCTCTTGTATCTGTGAAATAAAGAACAGCAATATTTTTGCTTCATGGACATTCTAAGGCTGCATGCAAAAGATTACTGTGATATAATAGGTAGTTTTCACACAAATCAAAAGCAAACATGTTCATAAAAATTTATGAACGGACAATAACAATTTTTGCTTTAGGGAGCAGCCATTTTTGGTCTACTCTTTTCGACTTTAAACTGCCAAGTATTCTTTAACAAGTGCATGTTGGACTTCCTATTTTTTTTACATTTTCTGAGCGGGCTATACATTGGATCTCACTACCCGGAGACCAAGGAATGATAAAGCCGTGAGAGTACTACAGGTTGGATTTTTAAAAAAAATTCACACCACCTTTGGCTTGGAAGTGACCCCAGGACATTCCTGTTCAATGTCTTACCTCTAGACCACCCAGTTCCCATGTGACGAGACGAATTAAATTTGGCTGTTTTTAAGAAATCTCAGTTGCAATTTTTTAAATATATTTAAAAAAAAGGTAAAATCCCCAGTCATGCCAAGTGGCATATAGGGAATATAGTATTAGTGACCATAATTTTTATAGACCTTCGGCATATGATTTTTGGGGTAATGTGGTCAGTATTGTACCCATACCGTTTTACTTTTCCAGAAAAATCCAGTACCGATTTAAAGCTGGGTAAACCCAGAAGCCCTCAATCAGGATCGAACCCAACCTCTTGTCCTTTGTAGTCCAGTTCACTAACCACTGAGCTATCAAGACCCCCTTTTTTTAATAAGTGAATATTTGAAAAAATATGAGTGAAAAATTTGAGTTAAAATTACGAGTGAGAAATATGAGTGAAAAATTTGAGTTAAAATTACGAGTGAAAAATATGAGTTCAAAATCAGTGAGAGTTTTTTGCTGAAATTTTGTGTGTAACTGGGTAGTTATTGATACTTTGTTTGTGGAAAATGTCTGCTTATGAAGGTTTGCTTCCTGTAGGACCCTGGCACCATTACTCAGAGAATAGATCGAGGAGGCCATGAGGAATTTTACCAGTCCCGGCAACACCAGAATGAGCAAGATCAAAGTTTACAACAGCTTTATTACTCACATCAGCAGCAACAGCAGCAGCAGCAGCAACAACAACAGCAACAACAGCAGGCTAAGCGCCAGTCTCAGAGACAGCAGCAGCCACCCCCACACCAGCTGCCACAACAACAGCTTCAACACCAACAACAACAACGGAGTAGTAATTCCCAGCGGCATCATTCAGATCAAATCCCATACGAACCTGTTCACACTGCTCCATACACAAACATAGCAGACGGATACCCTATCAGAGCTGGCATGGTGCTAGACCACACCCACAATCATCATCCACCTCAGTCTGTACAGTTCACAGAAAGGGTAAATATAATTAATTTTTCTAATTTGTCTTTTTATTTAATTTTTTCTTTGATGTAATCTGCCCTTTTTTAAATTTGTCTTTTATTTAATTCATCTTTGATTTAATTTGTCTTTTATTCATTTATCTTTTTAAAATTTGTCTTTTATATAATTTGTCTTTTATTTAATTTGTCTCACATATGATTTGTTTCTTATATAATTTGTCTCTTATATAATTTGTCTTTTTTTTTAAAATTTGTCTTTTATTTAATTTCTTTTATTTATTTTGCCTTTTATATAATTTGTCTTTTATTTAATTTGTCTCTTATATAATTTGTCTTTTATATAATTTGTCTTTTATATAATTTGTCTTTTATATAATTTGTCTTTTATATAATTTGTCTTTTATTTAATGTGTCAAATACTTTCATCTTCTAGTGGATCAGTGATAGTGAAATACATCAATGACAATGTTTAGTTAAAAAAAAGTTGAATATATCTCAGTTGGAATAAGAGCTGACTCACAGATGACTTATTATCAATTTTTGAGTCATTGAATAAGCAGTGAAAATTACTTTCCCCTATTTCCTTTTGATAGTTCAGGGAAGATTCAGTCTTATCAAATGAGTAGGGATGGCCCCATGAAACATTGTCCAAATAAAAATGAAGTCAGATCTCCTTTGGGTGATACACACAATCTGACCACAGACCAGTTGAGGAATAACTTGTAGTCAAACACAAATCCTCATCCCATGACAGTACCAAGGCTGGGTACCATTCCACTTTGATCAACGGCCATCACCTGCAGCACGAAGTTCCATACACTGGCACCAAATCCTTGATGGTGTCTACATGGTCAAGTGATTACAACCAGACAGCAATGTCTCCGCAAATGAAAATCCAGATAACAAAGAATGGCTTTGAAAGAAAACTGCAGCAAAAATGTCACCAGTCCTGAATCTGATTTGACTAAGTTGCCATCTTTTCCAGTCACACCCATTGGAAGTCATAGGGTAGAAGAGGGAAGATCCAGTCTGATCAATAGAGCAGAGATAGAAGAGGGAAGACCCATTCTGATCAATAGAGCAGAGATAGAGGAAGGAAGACCCAGTCTGATCAATAGAGCAGAGATAGAGGAAGGAAGACCCAGTCTGATCAATAGAGCAGAGATAGAAGAGGGAAAACCCAGTCTGATCAATAGAGCAGAGATAGAAGAGGGAAGACCCGTTCTGATCAATAGAGCAGAGATAGAAGAGGGAAGACCCAGTCTGATCAAGTGAGCAGGGATAGAAGAGTAGAAAACCCAGTCTGGTCATGTGAGCAGGGATAGAAGAAAGAAAGACAAACTTAGTTCCAAATAAGTGGCAAAACAAAGTCAGGTGTGTTGGAAGATGCACATATTATTGTAGGTTTCTTATAAATTGTAACACAATTTTTCTCTGTACAGAAAAGTGTGTCTCCGGACAAAATACCCAACGGAGCTGTAAGTAACAGAAAAAACGATCACCAGCCCCAACAGACCAGTAGCAGCCCCGCCTGCCCCTCCACCAATTGTTGGGCCTAAGGAAATTTTGCCATCACCCCCATCATCCCCATCATCTCCTCCTAATGAGTATTTTGTCGAGAGGCCACAGCCCAGTGTGTCGCCACAAACAATCCGAGTTATGAAACCTGGAACAACAAAGAACTCACCCATACGACAAGGCTCAAGGTAATGTGAGACTAGGTGTCAAATATTGTTTTCATGCCACAGACTACACCTTTTTTTTGTCCCCTTTTTTGGAAATTTATTATTCACCTCAATAATTTGTTTTCAGCTTGTTTTCTCTTTTTTTCTCCAGCATCATTTCATGCTTTTTTCTTGTCTATCACTTCGTTATTGTCTTTCTTCATATTTTTCTTGACCACAGGCATGCAGAGCAGCCAGTAACTGACACACTTTGTGGTGACTTGTAGGGCAATGTCAAAGTTCTTCTATTTTGGACACACTTTGTGGTGACTTGTAGAGCAATGGCACAGTTCTTCTATTTTGGATACCCTTTGTGTGACTTGTAGAGCAATGTCATTGTTCCTCTATATTGTACAATCCATTTCCGGTGTCACAAGATTTGTACTTCCCTGTACATCCATAACTACACCATTCTTTGCCAGGTTGTCCTTTGTTTACCTATGTTTTGCCTTTCTTACGGAATCAATTGCTTGACAGTTCCTATGAATCTTTATTGATCAGTACTTTCATTTGTTTCTTTTTGGTTGCACTTTTTGAGCAGTTCTTGATTGTTTATTTTATTTGACCAAAATGTTCTAATAATTTTCTTGAGCATAGTTTAGTTTAGTCCAGTTTAGTTTAGTTTAGTCTTGTTTAGTTTAGTCTACTTTAGCCTAAATTAGTTTAGTTTTTGTTTAGTTTACAAGCCATTCTCAATGCACATTGAACAAGCCTTTAAGTGCTCATATCTTCTCCGAAGAATATCCATCAATGTTTAGTGACTAACGACACTGGTGTTGTGTTGTTTTTTTGATTCCTGCAAGTAGTAGGCATCTAAACTAATAGGGAAACAGAACAAAATATAACATTTTGACCAGAGGCCTTTATCAGAAACACGATAACAAATAAACATGGTATGCACATCGAACAAACAATGACGGAATGAACAATAAAGTAGTGCCAATCTGGTAAAACGTTTTATCTTTGTTTTACTATCAGTTTAGCCACCCAATACAATTTTACATTAATTTTTTTCAAGTCTTTTTAGCTTTACTCGTCGCCCCGCTCGATATTTATATATATTCTTATTATTATCATTGAGTGCCATCTCTGCATTGAAGGTTGGCTACCATGGAACGTCATTCCGCTCTGTCTTTTGCTTTGTTAGTGCAGTTTGTCATAGGCTGACTTGTCCATCTTTTGATGTTACTCTTCCATGTTAGTCTAGGTCTGCCTCTGCCTCTTTTACCTCATCTTTTTTCCCTTCCATGATTACTTTTGGTAGGCTGCTGTGACTTTTAACATGGCCCAAAAATCTCATTAAAACTTCATTTGTTTTCTTTTCTTTCCATCCAGTTCTTCCCAGTCTTCTATAAATCAACATTTTAAAGGCTTTAATTTCCTGTACTGTTTTCTTGTCTAATGTCCATATTTTAAGACCATAAAGGAATGTTGAGAAAATATAACATTTTGCTGTTCTTAGTTTTAACCCTGGTGTTGTTTGCTTTGAAGTTAGTATATTTTTCTTGGCATTAAAATTATTATTTGCCATTCCAATTCTTTTGTTTTTATTTCAGTTTTACATTTTGCATCACTGGTTATAGTATGTCCAAGGTAGTTGTAGTTTTGAACTGTCTCCAGGTCTATTCCTTCAATTTTAAGATGAGCACAGCCAGAAACGAGAAACTTAGTGGGCGTGTAAGAAAACTAATCAATCAACACAGAACTGGAGTCGTCAGTCGCTGGACACCTCGAGATTTGCTGAGGAGGGGATCTGAGCACCTATGGACATGTTCGGAGTGCAATGATGATGACCCACAAATAACTCAATAACAATGCCTATATCCACACACAAAAAAAAAATAGAGTAGTATCTAAAATGGCAAAGAGAATTTTTCATATACTTTGTTGGTTTTTTGACAAAATTCAGCATACATAACACCACGTGGAAAAAACTGAGAACATTTGGAAACCTCAAGAAAATAGTACAAATATTGTCAAAATTAGTTATGTACTTTTTATGTATTGTAGTTTTAACTCTTGATATTTTATCTCTCCTGCAGGCATGAGTCAGACCTCCCACCACCTCCACCATCTCCGCCCTTTGATCTACACCATGGCGCTCCAAACACAGTAGTGGGTGTGGTACCTCTACCTCCACCACCCTCTCCTCCGCCAAATATGGTGGAGGCTACAACACATGTTTCACCACCACTCACTCCATCCATACCATCACCATCACCACGACCACCAACACCACCACAGCCCATAGAAGTGAATGGTGATAGTGTTTCTGTGACATCAAGTTCAACAGGAGCCCCTTCATTGACAGAAGCCACCCGACCAAGTTTGGGAGCAGATAGGAGTGCTCTGTTGAAGGAAATTATCCAAGTTGGCAGTGAGTACTCATTCATTTGTCATTATATATATATATAAGCTTCTTTCTTCCTGACATTAATTATAATTCTTTTACCGTAAGATTCTACCTGACATCAGTTATAATTCTCTCACCTTAAGGTTCTTCCTGACATCAGTTATAGTTCTTTCACCTTAAGGTTCTTCCTGACATCAGTTATAGTTCTTTCACCTTAAGGTTCTTCCTGACATCAGTTATAGTTCTTTCACCTTAAGGTTCTTCCTGACATCAGTTATAGTTCTTTCACCTTAAGGTTCTTCCTGACATCAGTTATAGTTCTTTCACCTTAAGGTTCTTCCTGACATCAGTTATAGTTCTTTCACCTTAAGGTTCTTCCTGACATCAGTTATAGTTCTTTCACCTTAAGGTTCTTCCTGACATCAGTTATAATTCTTTCACCTTAAGGTTCTTCCTGACATCAGTTATAATTCTTTCACCTTAAGGTTCTTCCTGACATCAGTTATAATTCTTTTATAATTCTTTCATCTTAAGGTTCTTCCTGACATCAGTTATAATTCTTTCATCTTAAGGTTCTTCCTGACATCAGTTATAATTCTTTCATCTTAAGGTTCTTCCTGACATCAGTTATAGTTCTTTCATCTTAAGGTTCTTCCTGACATCAGTTATAATTCTTTTATAATTCTTTCATCTTAAGGTTCTTCCTGACATCAGTTATAATTCTTTCATCTTAAGGTTCTTCCTGACATCAGTTATAATTCTTTCACCTTAAGGTTCTTCCTGACATCAGTTATAGTTCTTTCATCTTAAGGTTCTTCCTGACATCAGTTATAATTCTTTTATAATTCTTTCATCTTAAGGTTCTTCCTGACATCAGTTATAATTCTTTCATCTTAAGGTTCTTCCTGACATCAGTTATAGTTCTTTCATCTTAAGGTTCTTCCTGACATCAGTTATAATTCTTTTATAATTCTTTCATCTTAAGGTTCTTCCTGACATCAGTTATAATTCTTTCACCTTAAGGTTCTTTCTTCCTGACATCAGTTATAATTCTTTCATCTTATGGCTCTTCCTGACATCAGTTTTAAACTTTTATCACAATTTCTGTTGTGAGGTTTTTTTTTTCCCTGGTGAGGTTTTAAACTTGTTTGTTATTGTTATGGATCCAGAAGCCTGTAAGCTGACACCCGTCTGCCCATTGCCATGTAATGATATCTACAGGTTCCCTTGTAGTTCCGTACAAGGTGTTCCATTTATAAGGCCTTTAAGGAAGTAGAGTTGCTCTGATATCGGTGAGCTTTGGACAGTCAAAAAGTGGTGTTCTACTGTTTAATATGAGTGTTCTTTGAGCAGAATTTAGTTTTGTTGTATTCTGTTGATGTAGTTGTTCAGTGGTACATGATCGTTCTCAGTCTGAAGATGGTGTTTTGGTCTCTTCTTTCTAGGTTGTTAATGTTGCCATGGGGGTTTGGCCTCATCATGTATTTAAAAAGTTCTCTCTCTGTTTTTTTTTCCATGGCCATCCATTCAGCCAATCTTCTCTACTGTTAGAGTTTATGATTTGTTTGCCTGTGTTTAAAGAGATGTCGATGTGAAATTGTGTCTGTCTGGATCCTCTCTTATCTAACATATCTGCCTAATCATTTTCTGATGAGTTGGAGTGTCTTGGAATCCATTGCATCACTAGCCTTATGTCATGTGTGTTAATGAGGTTAAATGTCTGTGGTGAGCTGTATGATTTATGGTTTATTTGTGTTACTTCGTTTAAACTTTTATCACAGTTTCTGTTGTGGGTTATCTTTCTTGGTGAAATTTTAAACTTTTATCACAGTTTCTGTTGTGGGTTATCTTTCTTGGTGAAATTTTAAACTTTTTTCACAGTTTCTGTTGTGGGTTATCTTTCTTGGTGAAATTTTAAACTTTTTTCACAGTTTCTGTTGTGGGTTATCTTTCTTAGTGAAATTTTAAACTTTTTTCACAGTTTCTGTTGTGGGTTATCTTTCTTGGTGAAATTTTACACTTTTATCACAGTTTCTATTGTGGGTTATCTTTCTTGGTGAAATTTTACACTTTTATCACAGTTTCTGTTGTGGGTTATCTTTCTTGGTGAAATTTTAAACTTTTATCACAGTTTCTGCTGTGGGTTTTTTTCTGACCAGTTTTAACCTTTTACTTATATTCTCTGCTGATTTTGTCTTTTCTGTCATTTTCACTATTCTTCTCCGATATCTCACTTTCATTGTGGTCCCCATAACCCCCTTTTCATTCATTGCCTATGTTTGACTTTGGTAAAGGAATAGGCAAATAATTTAGGTGCTCCGGTAAAGTTGATGTGTAGGGAATAAGTTTGACACAGTGTATTTGACAGCTTTACATAGGAGAACAGTTATGAGCTAGAAATGGCACTAGTGGCCTCATTAAGTTCTCTTATAGAAGGAGAACAGATAGAATATATTGTAACAACTGGGAAAATTGAGGGACGAAGAGATAGAGGGAAGCAAAGAGAAAAGATGCCAGACAGTTTAAGAGAATGACTTGGCAGAAAGTCAACAACGGGAATGATAAATAACTGTTGAGATCGAGAGTTGTGGAGAGGCATGATCACCTATGCTAGCAGGCATGGTACTTGATGATGATGATGATGATATCAGGAGGATGATTGAGTATGCTCTACCTTTGTGAAGTCACCATGTGATACTTTTGTGAGGTCACCATGTGATACTTTTATGAAGTCACCATGTGATAATTTTATGACGTCATCTTTGTGATACTTTTGTAAAGTCACCATGTGATACTTTTGTAAAGTCACCATGTGATACTTTTGTGAAGTCATCTTTGTGATACTTTTGTAACGTCACCATGTAATACTTTTGTGAAGTCACCATGTGATACTTTTATGAAGTCATCTTTGTGATACTTTTGTGAAGTCACCATGTGATACTTTTTTGAAGTCATCTTTGTGATACTTTTGTGAAGTCACCAGGTGATACTTTTGTGAAGTCACCATGCGATACTTTTGTAAAGTCACTGTGTGATGCTTTTGTGAAGTCACCATGTGATACTTTTGTAAAGTCACCATGTGATACTTTTGTGAAGTCACCATTTTATACTTTTGTAAAGTCACCATGTGATACTTTTGTGAAGTCACCATGTGATACTTTTGTGAAGTCACCATGTGATACCTTTGTGAAGTCACCAAGTGATACTTTTGTGAAGTCACCAAGGGATACTTTTGTGAAGTCACCATGTGATACTTTTGTGAAGTCACCAAGTGATACTTTTGTGAAGTCACCAAGGGATACTTTTGTGAAGTCACCATGTGATACCTTTGTGAAGTCACCAAGTGATACTTTTGTGAAGTCACCAAGGGATACTTTTGTGAAGTCACCATGTGATACTTTTGTGAAGTCACCATATGATACTTCTATTATTCCATTTTCAGTCAACAACAAACTAAGGAAGGTTGAAGCTAGAGAAAGTCAGAAGCAGCTCCCATCTGCTCCAGGAGTATTGGATGTGCAGGCCATCATGGACAGAGCTATTGAGATGAGGCGTAAAGTGATAGAGATTAGTGACAGTGGGGGGGAGGAAAGTGATGGTGATGACTGGGGGGACTCTGACTGAGGGGAGTTGTAATGTAGTTGATGGAAAATAATGATTGTAGTAGAAATTCAGATGGAGAGTGATTGAAGGCTCAGATTGGTGTTGAGTTGCAGAATGGAAATGATTGTAGAGGCTTGGAGATGTTTCTGAATAGAGTTGTTAGAAGACTGGATGACTTGTTGATGAAGACGACAGAATGGTATGATGGCTGTAGAGATAGAAGAAGGTATGACTGACATTGGTGGCTGTGGAAACACAGGAGACAAAATGGTAGGACTGATATTGGTGGCTGTGGAAACACATGAGACAAAATGGTAGGACTGATATTGGTGGCTGTGGAAACACAGGAGACAGAATGGTATGACTGATATTGGTGGCTGTTTGAAACACAGGAGACAAAATGGTAGGACTGATATTGGTGGCTGTGGAAACACAGGAGACAGAATGGTATGACTGACATTAATGGTTGTGAGATACAAGGGACAGAATGGTATGACTGATATTAATGGTTGTGAGACATTTATGATATACAAGGGACAGAATGGTATGACTGATATTAATGGTTGTGAGACACAACGGACAGAATGTCCTGTGTGAGTAGGACTGATATTGGTGGCTGTGGAAACAAGAGACAGAATGGTATGACTGATATTAATGGTTGTGAGACACAAAGGACATAATGGTATGACTGATATTGATATCAGTGGAGACACAGGCAGAGTGATATAACTGATATTGATGGTTGTGGAGACGCAAAGACTGAATGATAATGACTGATATTGATATCAGCAGAGACGCAGACTTTAAGGTATACCAAATTGTACCTTATACTCTCTGCTCCAGATCTAATTTGCTCCCTGTCTCCATGCTTTTGTGCAACATTTTGTTTGTTGTGGTTAATTAAATGACATCTTGTAACCTTGTATTTGCTTTGAAAGTAAAACTGTGATTTAATGTGCAAACCATTAATCATGATTGAGGGAACCGTTGATTTGTGCTGTGAGTTTGACTACTGTTGTCCTGATATGATTTAATATGATTGTGTTTGAGCAGGCATATCGAACACTTGGCCATGGTGGTCTGCTAAATGGTTTCACCAGGTCCACAGAACATGGTAAAATCTGACCACAAAATATTTTACCACTTTCTTTTTTAAACGTTTGAATGTACTTTATAATGTTTCTCCTTCATATCCTTTATGAGACTATAGGTCTTGGACAAGTTCTCTCTGTCAATACCCATCCTTGAGGGGCCTCGGTAGCCTAGTTGGGAAAACCACCCGACTGAGCTACCAACGTTTGGACAACCCGTATTCTCTTTGTTCTCCTTTCTAAAGTTGATGTTAAGTTTGTGCAAATACATCGTGTTGTGGTTAATTTGCACCATTTTGCCAAATACATTGTGTTGTGGTTAATTTGCGCCATTTTGCCAAATACATCGTGTTGTGGTTAATTTGCGCCATTTTGCCAAATACATTGTGTTGTGGTTAATTTGCGCCATTTTGCCAAATACATCGTGTTGTGGTTAATTTGCGCCATTTTGCCAAATACATCGTGTTGTGGTTAATTTGCGCCATTTTGCCAAATACATCGTGTTGTGGTTAATTTGCGCCATTTTGCCAAATACATCATGCTGTGGTTAATTTGCGCCATTTTGCCAAATACATCGTGCTGTGGTTAATTTGCGCCATTTTGCCAAATACATCGTGTTGTGGTTAATTTGCGCCATTTTGCCAAATACATTGTGTTGTGGTTAATTTGCGCCATTTTGCCAAATACATTGTGTTGTGGTTAATTTGCGCCATTTTGCCAAATACATCGTGCTGTGGTTAATTTGCGCCATTTTGCCAAATACATCGTGTTGTGGTTAATTTGCGCCATTTTGCCAAATACATTGTGTTGTGGTTAATTTGCGCCATTTTGCCAAATACATTGTGTTGTGGTTAATTTGCGCCATTTTGCCAAATACATTGTGTTGTGGTTAATTTGCGCCATTTTGCCAAATACATTTGAGTTTGCACTGCAGATTTGAGCACTGGGTTGCCTTCTCTCTTCAATCCATACTCACTTGGCCATACTAGACTGGTTAGTCTGTTTCTGAAGGCACCGCGACGAGGTTGAGTAAGGTCTGGATGGTTCTTGTTCATTGATCCTTGCACAAGTCATCAGCTATGAGTTGCTTCCAGCTTTGTTGCTGTCCAGCACCTTGACTCCCAGTATTTTCATGATCTCTCTTCTTCATTTCTGGGTCTGTCCAGTTTTCTCTGTCCAATGAATGGTTTTGTGATATTCATTTGGAGTTATTGAGTTATCGAGTTATTTGCGGGTCATCATCATTGCACTCAGAACATGTCCATATTCATTTGGAATAGCGGTCTACAACATCCGACATTGGATTAGTGACATAACTCCATACACTCACTTTCCAGGGTTCCTCCCCCTTTTTTGAGTATGGATTAGTTGGTTTCCTTGTTTGTGTGTTTATGTGACAGGTTGTTGGCCTGTCTCTCAACCGATATTCCATGTGTACTGGATTTTTCAAATGTTTCAGGAATATATACAAAAATAGTCTATTCTCTGGCGAAACAAATATAAGTTTTTACCAGTCTGTCTGTCGACCTTTTGAGGTGAAGATGACATATCAGACAGAAATTGGTTTCGATGTCTGATGATTATTGCTATTAAGTGTCAAACTTTTGCACACCTGCATTGTATTTCCCTGTTCTGGGTGAGCCTCTCAACCTTGGCAAAGGATTTGAAGCCCTGTTGTTACTTCTCACCTCACTGTTCTTTTTAATGATAATTATGGATGACCATTTTTAAGTTTATTCCCACTTCAGTGACTAGACTATTCTAGAAATAACAAGAATTAAATTGAAATTGAAACATAAAATGTAAGCTGTTTGGAGTAGGATTTGAACACGTATACTTAAGCACAAAATCCTTCTGTTAAATAAGAGTGCTAACTAACTCTACCTGTACATTAGGGGGCTCCCCTCCTAAAATAAAATAATTTGTTTGGTAGGTCATTCATACATGAATATCACATAGGATGGGCTACACATTGATTGTGGAACTAACTTATAGGTGGAACTAACTTAAAGACACATCATTTTGTTGACTTCCTAGTGTCTAACATAGACCAAACTCAAGGACCCATAGTGCAGCAAATGACAGTAGCCATATATGAGGTAGTTTACTCTGATTTTGACTAAAGATAAACACAAAGAAGCAAAAACTTATCATGAGTAAACTCCCGCCTTAGTGTGATAAATAACATGGAGATATGAGTATTTGAGCAGTACTGGGAAGATTCACAAGTAACAACAGAAAACAGTCTACAGAATAGTAGGGTGTGAACTTGTAGCATTTAGCACTGTGCCTTGACTGTAGGCACTTACTATACCAGACTACCCCACACATTTTTTCCACCAAGTAAAATCATTGATCAGTTTGTGTTCATTCACACATTAGTGCAAGAACACTAGAGAGAGATAGGCTAAGGAGCAAGTCTCGGGTGTAACGTACACTTCTACAACGTATGGTGACAGCTTTAGTGTAACGTACACTTCTACAATGTATGGTGACAGCTTTAGTAACATACACTTCTACAACGTATGGTGACAGTTTTAGTGTAATGTACACTCCTACAACGTATGGTGACAGCTTTAGTGTAATGTACACTCCTACAACGTATGGTGACAGCTTTAGTGTAACGTACACTCCTACAATGTATGGTGACAGCTTTAGTGTAACGTACACTTCTACAATGTATGGTGACAGCTTTAGTGTAACGTACACTTCTACAATGTATGGTGACAGCTTTAGTGTAACGTACACTTCTACAATGTATGGTGACAGCTTTAGTGTACCCTCCTACAACATATGGTGACAGCTTTAGTGTAATGTACACTCCTACAACGTATGGTGACAGCTTTAGTGTAATGTACACTCCTACAATGTATGGTGACAGCTTTAGTGTAACGTACACTTCTACAATGTATGGTGACAGCTTTAGTGTAACGTACGCTTCTACAATGTATGGTGACAGCTTTAGTGTAACGTACACTTCTACAATGTATGGTGACAGCTTTAGTGTAACGTGCAATTCTACAATGTATGGTGACAGCTTTAGTGTAACGTACACTTCTATAATGTATGGTGACAGCTTTAGTGTAACGTGCACTTCTACAATGTATGGTGACTGCTTTAGTGTAACGTGCACTTCTACAATGTATGGTGACAGCTTTAGTGTAACGTACACTTCTACAACGTATGGTGACAGCTTTAGTGTAATATACACTTCTACAACGTATGGTGACAGCTTTAGTGTAACATACACTTCTACAATGTATGGTGACAGCTTTAGTGTAGCGTACACTTCTACAATATATGGTGACAGCTTTAGTGTAGCGTACACTTCTACAATGTATGGTGACAGCTTTAGTGTAACATACACTTCTACAATGTATGGTGACAGCTTTAGTGTAGTGTACACTTGTACAACGTATGGTGACAGCTTTACAAAAAAGGAACAAAACAAAACCATGACGTTTCAGCATACTTGGAGCCTTCTGCACAAAATGAGAACAAAACAAACAGACAACAGAATGAAGATAAATTAAACTACATGGTCTAGAGTAACCAGAACTGGTGGATCAGAAATAGAAAGCGAAATGAAATTAGAAGAAAAATTGAAAGGGAAAACTACTATATCATAAGAAAATATTTAATTACAAATAAAAAAGATAATAAAATGTAAAAAACACTTAGCTGAATATCTGTAGTGCATGTGACTGGTAGTCAGATGTGAACAAGAGAAAAGGAGAGGGGGGAAAAGAAGAGAATGAAAGGGAAAATTGTTAGATGAATGGTGTGAATGACGAAGCCCTGATACAGAGTCTCGGTAGGAACAAGGATAAGAAGAGGGGGGAACTGGCTAGATAAGGGAGTGTATAACATAGCATGTCAGTCATTCAAGAAAGACAAGGTGTGAACAAACAGAGAAAGTTGGCTGCACCTTGGGCCTCATCGCACGTAATAGGAATTATAGGAGAAGTAGGTCAAACACTGAACAAGGAGTAAACACTGGCACAAGGTTTCTGTCACTGGAATTTGTGGTTGCATAGAGTTTTTCCTCCGGTGGATAAAGAGATACAGCAAAGACGATGGCGCGGGATAGGACACACACTGCGGAAACCAACTGAGAGTATTACACAACAGGCCCTTTTTTGGAATCCTCAGGGGGAAAAGACAAAGAGGAAGACCAAGAAATTCTTGGAGAAGACAGACAGAAGCAGAGATGAAGATGATGGGGAAGACATGGAATGATCTTAAAAGAATGGCAAGAAACAGAATGACTTGGAACATGTTTGTTGAAGACCTATGTTCCACAGGGAGCTGAAAATGTTTGTTGAAGACCTGTGCTCCACAGGGAGCTGGAAGGTTGAAGAAGAAGAGTTTTGCCTTTATGTGTGGCCCTGCCTGTTATCACTATATAAACTCAATATCAGGTTTTGCCAATAACAGAAGTTACACCCATATCTTAGCTCTGTGTTTTCTGTTTGTTGTTACTTCTGTTTTGTTCACTAGCCATTTTTAAAAAAAATACATTTTGTGTTACACAATTTTATTTCCCATTTCCTCTCCCAATTTTATAGTTTTTTTTTTCTCTTTTCCTCTCCCAATTTTATAGTTTTTTTTTTCTCTTTTCCTCTCCCAATTTTATAGTTTTTTTTTCTCTTTTCCTCTCCCAATTTTATAGTTTTTTTTTTCTCTTTTCCTCTCCCAATTCTAGACTTCTTTTATTTCCTTATTCCTCTCCCAATTCTAGACTTCTTTTATTTCCTTATTCCTCTCTCAATTCTAGACTTCTTTTATTTCCTTATTCCTCTCCCAATTCTAGACTTCTTTTATTTCCTTATTCCTCTCCCAATTCTAGACTTCTTTTATTTCCTTTTTCCTCTCTCAATTCTAGACTTCTTTTATTTCCTTTTTCCTCTCCCAATTCTAGGCTTCTTTTATTTCCTTTTTCCTCTCTCAATTCTAGACTTCTTTTATTTCCTTTTTCCTCTCCCAATTTTAGACTTCTTTTATTTCCTTTTTCCTCTCCCAATTTTAGACTTCTTTTATTTCCTTTTTCCTCTCCCAATTTTAGACTTCTTTTATTTCCTTTTTCCTCTCTCAATTTTATACTTCTTTTATTTCCTTTTTTCCTCTCCCAATTTTACACTTCATTTATTTCCTTAACCTCTCTCAATTTTATACATTTGTTGTTTCCCTTTTCTGCTCCCAATTTTGGAAACCCCCCCCCCCCCCCCTTTTTTTTTTTTCTTTCTCTCTTCCAGTATTAGACTTTGTTTTGTTTCCTTCTTTTTCCTCTCAGCTTAGCTTTCTGTGTGTTATCAGAAGTGCTGTCCATAATCTCTAAGCTTAACTTTCTGTGTGTTATCAGAAGTGCTGTCCATGATCTCTAAGCTTAACTTTCTGTGTGTTATCAGAAGTGCTGTCCATGATCTCTAAGCTTAACTTTCTGTGTGTTATCAGAAGTGCTGTCCATGATCTCTAAGCTTAGCTTTCTGTGTGTTATCAGAAGTGCTGTCCATGATCTCTAAGCTTAACTTTCTGTGTGTTATCAGAAGTGCTGTCCATGATCTCTAAGCTTAGCTTTCTGTGTGTTATCAGAAGTGCTGTCCATGATCTCTAAGCTTAACTTTCTGTGTGTTATCAGAAGTGCTGTCCATGATCTCTAAGCTTAACTTTCTGTGTGTTATCAGAAGTGCTGTCCATGATCTCTAAGCTTAGCTTTCTGTGTGTTATCAGAAGTGCTGTCCATGATCTCTAAGCTTAACTTTCTGTGTGTTATCAGAAGTGCTGTCCATGTTCTCTAAGCTTAACTTTCTGTGTGTCATCAGAAGTGCTGTCCATGATCTCTAAGCTTAACTTTCTGTGTGTCATCAGAAGTGCTGTCCATGATCTCTAAGCTTAACTTTCTGTGTGTTATCAGAAGTGCTGTCCATGATCTCTAAGCTTAACTTTCTGTGTGTCATCAGAAGTGCTGTCCATGATCTCTAAGCTTAACTTTCTGTGTGTTATCAGAAGTGCTGTCCATGATCTCTAAGCTTAACTTTCTGTGTGTCATCAGAAGTGCTGTCCATGATCTCTAAGCTTCTTCTGTCAGACTGAAGCAGTACAAGCTTGATATCTAATTTTCCTTTCAATCGTGTAACCCAAAGGGACATGGCAACAACAGTGGTGGCATCAGCGAGTTTCTTCTATTTCCCTCTCTTGTTTTGCTTGCTTGTTTACGCCCGATGACTAAAGTATTCTAGAGTATTCTAATAGAACGAAAAATTCCTCTTCATCATCCGCCCTTAAGAGGACGTTAAGTGGGTGTGTCTGCGTTGTGTTGTGGTTTGCAGTATAACTGTGATATTTGCGCCTTTCGGCCCAACACATCCGACTTCAGCATGACATTTTTGAGTACCAGGTTGTCTTCCCTCTTCAATCCCTAATCGCTTGGCCAGACTAGACAGGTTAGTCTGTTACTAGAGGCACCGCAGAGAGGTGGAGCAGGGTCTGGATCTTGTTTTGAGATTACACATTGCGAATAATATTTGGGGACAGGTGTATTTACAACACTGAAAAAAAAAAAAATAAACAACAGAAGACATAGAGAACAACAGACAGCCCAAAGTAGGGCCGAACCCTTACTCCTCAACACAGTACCTACCACGCGAGATCTGCATTTCAGTACACTGCCAGCTAAGCAACTAGCTACTTCAGACTGTCTTTTGTTCTTTATGTTTTCTATGTTGTTGTTGTTTATTTGTTGATATTTCTGAGTGTTGTAAACATACCTGACTCCCCAAAATTATTCACTAATTTGTCGTTTCAGAAGTTTTCGTTTGTAATAATATTCTTTTATCATTATTATCATTATTATTATTATTATTATTTGCCAAGTTCATTGTGAGATGGGAAATATTTCTTTCTGTCATCCAAGAGCATCAGTAACATAGAGCTAATGTGGCTGACTTGATAGTTAAGTTAACCCCAGATTACGATACCGTAGTAACAATTACCACATCGGACTACCGATGTTCGGACAACCCGTGTTCGATTCCCATTGAAAGCAGTGTGAGTTGTACTCGTGGTTGAAAAAAATAATACCCCCTGTGGTCAACCCAGCCCTTGGCAGAAATGGGTACCAGGGTAGTACTCTGGGAAGGTGAGGAATGCCACCTCGTTTCATGAGTTTGGATGCTTGAAGCGACACTGTTCAGAAGTCTCCGAACATTTCTGGATAGGCGGTCGATCACATATGGATGAAAAACTTGCGCTCTAAGACGCAGATTCAAGTCTCATACTTTACCTTTACCACATCAAACCGCTTATTTCATTCC
The DNA here is from genome assembly GCA_032433765.1 of Megaustenia siamemsis. NCBI lineage: Eukaryota > Metazoa > Mollusca > Gastropoda > Stylommatophora > Ariophantidae > Megaustenia > Megaustenia siamemsis. The sequence continues at coordinate 10,775,199 of JAVIAB010000107.1, read as the reverse complement.
CCTACATCTTATTTTATGGGGTGGGGGAGGGAAGGGGGCTGAGTTATCTAGAGGTAAGAAGTTGGTCTCAGGAGCCTCACCATATGCATATGGGGAATTTTTCACTTCAAATCCACAGTTAGCTTTACCGTCCATGCGGGTCCCTGGGTAGTTAGATTCAATGTCTAGCTGTTTTGGATCATTCCTCTTCTTCTACCTTTCAGCTCCCTGTGGAGCATATGTCTTCAACAAACACTTTCAGTTCCCTGTGGAGCATATGTCTTCAACAAACACTTTCAGTTATGTGTGAAGCATATGTCTTTAACAAACGCGTTCAGCTCTCTGTGGAGCATATGTCTTCAACAAACACTTTCAGTTCCCTGTGGAGCATAGGTCTTCAACAAACACTTTCAGCTCCCTGTGGACCATAGGTCTTCAACAAACACTTTCCAAGTCGTTCTGTTTCCTGCCATTCTTTTAAGATTATTCCATGTCTTCCCCATCATCTTCATCTCTGCTTCTGTCTGTCTTCTCTCCAAGAATTTCTTGGTCTTCCTCTTTGTCTTTTCCCCTGGGGATTCCAAAAAAGGAATGTCTTGTATCATGGCAAAGAAAAAAAAAACAGGTCATACATACATTCTGCTCACGTTAACGTATCCTTGGCAATTGAAATTAGAAAAGAATAGTCCAACTGCTGCTTAGGCAACATTGGTAGGAACAAATCTACCAAAAAAATATAAAAAACTCTTGATAAAAAAATATGAAAGTACCTCTGAAGTCATAGATTATCCGCATCTACAGTGAGGGACACCTTTGCATTCAACTGCCTGTGTGAAAAAAATATGAAAAAATGAAATTCACGCAAAAATGAGTCCCTCTGGACCTGGCTAGAGATGAAAAGCTGATGTACAGAAGCAACAAAAATAATGTCGGGGGGAGGCATTACTATATTTTCTGTCATGCTTGCATTCTTGACCTGATTATCATTTCCTGTAATCTTGTTGTTGCCAGACATTTCAAGTAGTGTATATTGCCATATCTTCATCCTGAGTTTGTGCTTATTTGCATGGATTAACCCAATTTTGTTTTGGATCTCTTCATTTATAACATGGCTTGATAGAAAATGCAGATAATTTTTCTAAAGCTCTTTATTTCCATATTTTGTATTTTTCTCTGTAATTTTTCTCTTAGGACCCTTGTCTTGCTATTGTCTAAAAAAAAAAAAAATATGTGTGGCAAGGAATCAGGACAATTCATTATTTATCCATCCATCTTCCAATCGCTACCTACCCGCCTGCTGCCTATCTGTCTGTCTACCTACCTCTGTCTACCTACATATCTTCCTATCTGTCTGTCTACCTACCTCTGTCTACCTACATATCTTCCTATCTGTCTGTCTACCTACCTCTGTCTACCTACATATCTACCTCTGTGTCTGTATATCTATCTCTGTCTACCTACATATCTTCCTAACTGTCTGTTGTCCCTTCAGGCTGCAGACAGCACATAAAGCAGACATTTTAGACTCACTATGTCTAATGATCTTTCTTATTAAGTGGCAGACCTTGCGCATTATCTCACCACGTGTCTCTATTCTTGGCAAGCTGCTCAATCTCAGCAAGGGAGCTGATGCCTGCTGTTGATGCCTCTCGCCTCTATTTTTTTTTTTTTTTTTTTTTTGGTGTGTGTTTCTTTTGGTCTGCCTATTTTTAATATATATATATTTATTTACACAATTGTGTAAATATTGTCACATTCATGGTGAGCTATATTAAAAGGTTTAGCAATATGTTTTGAGTTGAATATGTTTACACTGTACAAAGAATGATGGCTAATATATGATTCCATACTTTGATTCTATTTTGTGCTTGTTATTGGCAAACTTAAATTTGATTTTTTTTTTTACACTTTTGACTGACTTTTATAACAAGGAAATATTTATTCAGTTTGTGTTTAATTTTTGTTCCGTTGTAGATGTGTGGTGTATGCACAGTTGCAGGTCTTGAAGATTCCAATTCTTTCTTGTCATGCAAAGAGCAGAACACTGTCTTTGTATTGTAAATAGGACACAGTAGACTGAGTATTATATGTAAAGGAGATTCAGAGTCATTGAAAAAAGACACATATACTTATGGATAGTGCTTGAAACTGTATATTTTACTACAGTATAAGTACTGTAGTGAAGATAGAGGGAACTTATTCAACAGGAATGTCAGTTTTAGAGGGAACTTATTCAACAGGAATGTCAGTTTTAGAGGGAATTTATTCAACAGGAATGTCAGGTCTGTAGGGACCATAGAGGGAACTTATTCAACAAGAATGTCAGTTCTGTAGGGACCATAGAGGGAACGTATTCATCAGGAATGTCAGTTCTATAGGGACCATAGAGGGAACTTATTCAACAAGAATGTCAGTTCTGTAGGGACCATAGAGGGAACATATTCAACAAGAATGTCAGTTCTGTAGGGACCATGGATAGAACATATTCAACAAGAATGACAGTTCTATAGGGACCATGGATAGAACATATTCAACAAGAATGACAGTTCTATAGGGACCATGGATAGAACATATTCAACAAGAATGACAGTTCTATAGGGACCATGGATAGAACATATTCAACAAGAATGACAGTTCTATAAGAAAGAAAAACATTGTTTTTTTCCTCTCGATAGCAAATGAGTTCAGATTTAATTGTGGCGAATATTTGATCAATTTTTGTCTAAATACTTCACTCAAGATTTGGTCCTGATGAAATTATGCTTCATAGAGTTTTAGTCTAACTCTCGTTGGCTGGAATCCCCAAAAGAATGAAGAAATGGTGTGACTCAAAATGTGATGGACTGGAATCTCCAAGAAAATGGAGAAATGATGTGACTCAAAATGTGATGGACTGGAATCTCCAAGAAAATGGAGAAATGATGTGACTCAAAATGTGATGGACTGGAATCTCCAAGAAAATGGAGAAATGATGTGACTCAAAATGTGATGGACTGGAATCTCCAAGAGAATGAAGAAATGATGTGACTCAAAATCTGATGGACTGGAATCTCCAAGAGAATGAAGAAATGATGTGACTCAAAATCTGATGGACTGGAATCTCCAAGAGAATGAAGAAATGATGTGACTCAAAATCTGATGGACTGGAATCTCCAAGAGAATGAAGAAATGATGTGACTCAAAATCTGATGGACTGGAATCTCCAAGAGAATGAAGAAATGATGTGACTCAAAATCTGATGGACTGGAATCTCCAAGAGAATGAAGAAGTCGGTGTAACTCAAAATAAATTTAATGGGGTGGAATCCAGAAAAAAAAGAATAATGCCATTGTTAAAAATGCAGCAAAATTACCAGGGTTATTACTAAATGTGCTGCCTTGATATGAAAACAATTATCTGAGAAATCATTTGTGGAGGAGAAATATTAAAATGGTGCAAAGTTTTCTTAGAGATTGCTACTCTATCCCGGAGGGAAGCTGACACAGTATAAAGTTTAACCATAAACAATAAAAAAATGTATTTGATTTATTATAGCATATATATATATATAGCTGTATTTTCTGCATAGTATATACACTTGTGGTAGCCGTGATAGCTAAGTGGCTAGTGAACTGGACTACAAAGGACAAGAGGTCGGGTTCGATCCTGATCGACGGCTTCCAGGTTCACCCAGTTTTTAATGGGTACCAGATTTTTTTCTGGGAAAGTAAAGCGGCACGGGCGTAATACCGACCACATTACCCCGAAAATCATGTGCCGAAGGTCTATAGAAATTATGGTCACTAACACCATATTCCCTATACGCTACTTGGCGTGACAGGGCTCTTTACTTACTTACTATATACACTTGTATATTTTATCAGCATATGGGTCAATATTGAAAGTTAATTGGGGCTTTGTGTATGGATAAGTATTATATATTATGTATTTGAATAGTGTTTTATGTACGTTTTTTAGGTAATCTGTTCAGAGTATGTGGTCTGTAGCTTTTCTTTTTAAGAATGTGCTAATTTGTTGTGATTTATTTTGTAAATGCTTACGAGTTATGAATGAGAAAGTCATAATCAACAGAATTTTATGCAAACACTCAGGATAAGTAGATATAATATTTTGTACAAATACTCCACCACAAGAAGTATGCAAAGTGATTGGAATTTGATAAAGATGATGTGCTATATAGATTTGTAGGTTGTGTGGGTTTCTTTAGGTGGATAGAAGGAAGCTGGTAGTGATTGGAGTTAACACAGACATCGAATTAAGACGAATGAATGTCAAAATAGAGTTGCTTGTGGATATAAGCTTAATGTTTTTTTTATGGAAATTTAATTTTGGGTAAAAGTGGCAAATATTGTGTCAGAATTTTGATGATATTTTTTGAACAAGAGTTTAGAGTTTACAATATTCAGCGGTTGTATCAGCATTTTATTCAGTTAACATTTTTTGAATTTTGAACAAAAGTTGTTAACAGTGTTTCAAAGGTTGTGTCAGCATTTCAGTTATATATTTCTAGTTTTGGGCAAATGTTGCAACAGTGTTCAAAGGTTGTGTCAGCATTTCAGTTATATATTTTATAATTATGAACAGAAGTTGAAAATTGCAACAGTTTTTCAGTTTTATGTTTTTTTTTTTTAATACTTGCTTATATTTGAGCATGCAGTTTTTAGTACGCAAGGTTCATTCCTATTGTGATTTTATTTTTGTGGGTATTTTAATTTGGTAATCATGCACTGATACAATTTCAGCTTCCGATTGTTATTTCTTGTAGTGCACGTATCCAACTGTTCCAATGTACCAAATAACATGCTTACATTTTTTTTTCTTTTTAATTCAGGAGATGTTCGACCTTAAGTTGTTTTTCTATTTTACAATAAGACAACATGGTTTTACTTCAGATTTCAGTCAATTATACAAATTTCGATTAATGATACAAATTTCCATAAATGATACAGATTTTAGAGAAAGAGTGGCCAAGTGGATTGTATCTGTCATTTTCCAATCTGGTGGATGTCTGTTCTATTCCCCAAACGGTGAAAACGTTTTTCCCTGCCAGGATTGCACTGAAAACTTTGATTTGTACATAAATGGTGATTGTTTTTGTATTTTATGCTCTAGCTCCTTCAGTGCCCTGAGAAGGGTTCATTGCCCTGAGAATAGGTTCAGTGCCCTGAGAATAGGTTCAGTTCCCTGAGAATGGGTTCAGTGCAGTACTGGATATTTTAAAAAAATGTTAATGCACGTTTTATATTAAACATTTGAGCCTGAGATAGCTCAAACAGTCTTTGAAGCTATGAAGTTCATGTGTATGAGCTGAAGTCATCTATAGTGCTGGCATGTGGCGAGTAAGCTTCTTAGTGCACTGAGAAGTGAATCTGAGCACTATGGATTTGTCTGTTGTGCGATGAAGATGACCTGTCGACTAAGCTAAACACAGCTCAAGCAGTTGAATTCATTACCAAAATAAGTGCAGTTTGGGTAGCCAAAATAGGTGTAATTTATGGCACTCAATTACTGCCATTCACATACCATGGTGTTAAGAATTGTATAGAACCTTTAAGCAATGTGTAACTACTGAGTGAAGATTCTAAACATTCATTGGGATCAACAGATTACAAATAAAGAAGTCGCCAGTAGATCAAACATTAATAACATCAATCAAGAAGTGACAAGAAGACGTTAGAAATGGCTGTGTCATGTTCTACAAATGGAGTGAACTAGGCATCCGCACCTAGCATTAACATGGACACCACCTGGCAAACAAAGAAGAGGCAGACATTTGTGGACATGGTGATGAACCACATATGATGAAATGATAGAGGCTGGCAAGTCCTAGCGAGAGTTGTATATGTTTTCTCCAAACAGGAATGTGTGGAGATCTCTTGTGAGTGCCCTATGCTCCAGACAGGATTGTGTGGAGATCTCTTGTGAGTGCCCAATGCTCCAGACAGGATTGTGTGGAGATCTCTTGTGAGTGCCCTATGCTCCAGACAGGATTGGATGGAGATCTCTTGTAAATGTCCTATGCTCCAGACAGGATTGGATGGAGATCTCTTGTGAGTGCCCTATGCTCCAGACAGGATTGTGTGGAGATCTCTTGTGAGTGCCCTATGCTGCAGACAGGATTGTGTGGAGATCTCTTGTGAGTGCCCAATGCTCCAGACAGGATTGTGTGGAGACCTCTTGTGAGTGCCCTATGCTCCAGACAGGATTGGATGGAGATCTCTTGTAAATGTCCTATGCTCCAGACAGGATTGGATGGAGATCTCTTGTGAGTGCCCTATGCTGCAGACAGGATTGTGTGGAGATCTCTTGTGAGTGCCCAATGCTCCTGACAGGATTGTGTGGAGACCTCTTGTGAGTGCCCTATGCTCCAGACAGGATTGGATGGAGATCTCTTGTAAATGTCCTATGCTCCAGACAGGATTGGATGGAGATCTCTTGTGAGTGCCCTATGCTCCAGACAGGATTGTGTGGAGATCTCTTGTGAGTGCCCTATGCTGCAGACAGGATTGTGTGGAGATCTCTTGTGAGTGCCCTATGCTCCAGACAGGATTGGATGGATATCTCTTGTGAGTGCCCTATGCTCCAGACAGGATTGGATGGAGATCTCTTGTGAGTGCCCTATGCTCCAGACAGGATTGGATGGAGATCTCTTGTAAATGTCCTATGCTCCAGACAGGATTGGATGGAGATCTCTTGTGAGTGCCCTATGCTCCAGACAGGATTGGATGGAGATCTCTTGTAAATGTCCTATGCTCCAGACAGGATTGGATGGAGATCTCTTGTGAGTGCCCTATGCTCCAGACAGGATTGGATGGAGATCTCTTGTAAATGTCCTATGCTCCAGACAGGATTGGATGGAGATCTCTTGTGAGTGCCCTATGCTCCAGACAGGATTGGATGGAGATCTCTTGTGAGTGCCCTATGCTCCAGACAGGATTGGATGGAGATCTCTTGTAAATGTCCTATGCTCCATTCAGGAGTTCAGAAGATTAAGAAGAAGCACAATTAAGAAGAAGCTGGTCACCTACAGGAATGTGATGCCCAGGGCACTGCCACAAGATATAGTTTAGAATGTTTAAAAAAAAAATGCAATTATTGGGGAGAGTTTTCAAGGAATTGTTTCACCTTCATGGGGATATAACTGCACACTTGTTCATTGTTCTATCTGATGTGAGGTACCAGGGTATCCGGTTTGAAAACCCTTGATTGATGTTGGCTGCTCTAATGTTTTTGTCTTGTAGCAATGTCAAGACACTTATTTTATAATCTTGTCAGGTTTTCTATTGAGATTGTGAAATATTTGCATTTGGTGAGCTATGTTTATGTTGCTCTTATGTCATCATGTCACACAAACCTTTCATGTTGATATTTCCTTATTACTATCATTGAATATCATGGGTAAATATGTTATCCTTGCCACGTAGTCTGGATTCAGATTTAGTTGTATCATAAAAATGAATACTAATTCAGAATATTTTTTTTTTTTTTTAACAAATCATATCAATGCACATTTTACATATGTTACTGAAGAGGTGTGTATGTTATAGAGCAGGAATAGATCCACGTTTTAACTATGATCATTGTCTCTCTCTCTCACTAGAATGTTATTTTTGTGAGTTTTTTGTTTGTGTCAATCTGTAATAAACATAACAATATTCAGTAACAACTTGTCAATGCTTTTTTTCTTTGTTGGTGTTGTCTTGTGTCTTTGGGTTGTGTCTTTGGATTGTGTCTTTGGGTTGTGTCCTTATCATGTCTTTGGGTTGTGTCATTATTTTGTGTCTTTCGATTGTGTCTTTGTCTCATGTCTTTGGGTTGTATCTTTATCATGTCTTTCGGTTGTATCTTTATTTTGTGTACTTGTGTTGTGTCTTTATCAAGTATCTGTGGGTTGTTTCTTTATCTTGTGTCTTTGGGTTGTATCTTTTTCATGTCTTTGGGTTGTGTCCTTATTTTGTATATTTGGGTTGTGTCTTTATCTCATGTCTTTAGTTTATATGTCTTTATTGTGTGTCTTTGTGTTGTGTTGAACACAGATCCGAAAATCAAAGTCTTTGAAATGTGGAGAATTGGCTGGAAGGAAATGACTAACAAGGAAGCTCTGTATCAACTGAAAATTACAAAAATAAAAATAAAAACTACTTAACACAATTTGAAAAAGACAATTGAAATTCGTTGTGCACGTGAAGAGGTATAATAGGGAACAGGCAAATAATTCCAGTGCTGCGGTAAAGCTGGGAGCAAGAGGTGGGGGGTAACATACACACCTACAAAAAAGTATAGTGATAGTTTTACAAAGAAAAAAAGGACAATATAGACCATCGATGCTTTGGTCTACATGCGGCCTTCAGAAAAGAAGAAATGAAAAAATATAGAGAGAAATTACATTAGACAAGAAAACAGAACAGAAAATTGAAGCCTTTGAAATGTGGATTTATAGAAGAATAGGTAGAATTGGATAGAAACAAAAGATAACAAACGATAAAGTTTTAAAACAACTGAAAATAAAAAGAGAACTACTAAATACAATTAAGACAAGACAAATGAAATTTTTGGGGCATGTTAAAAGACACAACAGCCTACTAAAAGTAATATTGGAAGGAAAAATACAAGGTAAAAGAGGCAGAAGCAGACCAAGACTAACATGGACGAGTAACATCAAAAGATAGACAAGTCAATCTATGTCAGCCTGCACCATCAAAACAAGAAACAGAGGAATGGCGATCCATGGTAGCCAACCTTCATTGCGGAGAAGGCACACGATTATGATGATGATATAGAGAAAAAAACAGTACAGTTAAAGCTTTGCGTAATAATTCTTCTTCTTCTTCTCCTTTTTTTATCCTCCCTCCATTGCCTTTGGCGTCGAGGGGAGATACAATCTGCGATTCTTTGCTCTTCTATTGGCCTCTTCTGATGTTATTCCTCCTAGTGACTCTAGTATTCCCTTTATCCATCTCTTTCTCGGTCTTCCTCTTAATCTGGCGTTTTCGTCGCGTTTGTTTATGGCTCTTTGAGTCATTGTTAGTTCTTTTTGTCTTGTTACGTGGCCGAACCAATTTATCTGTTGTTTCTTTATGTTTTCGATGGATGGTAATAATTAGATGACACAAATTAGAACAACGTTTCGACCCAATAGGCCTTCAACAGGAACAAACATACAACAAACAACCAGGTGTGTATTTAAAACAAATAATAATAACAATTTAAAAATATTATAAAATAAAAGTAATTTCGAACTAGCATTTTTTTGTTTTAACCTATCTGACATATCTGACTGTGTACTGTATGTTTGTTCCTTCTGAAGGCCTATTGGGCCGGAACGTTGTTCTAATTTTTTTTTCGCCCAATTATTACGTAAAGCTTTAACAAATGCTGTTTTCTTCTATTTTTTTCTATATGTTTGTATTCTTATTCTATTGTTTATTTCTATCTTATATTTTCCATTAATTGTTTTTGAGTTATTGAGTTATTTGTGGGTCATCATCATTGCACTCCGAACATGTCCATAGGTGCTCAGATCTCCTCCTCAGCAAATCTCGCAGTGTCCAGCGACTGACGACTCCAGTTCTGTGTTTGGTTGATAATTCTCCCTATACGTCCACCGAGTTTCTCGTTTCTAGCTGTGTCCATCTTAACTCCCATCTCTTTCATCCGAAGGAGTGACGTGGACTTATGGTTGTCGAAGTCCTGTGCCCTCTCACATCTCGGAGAGCATTGAAGATGTCCACCCAAATCTTTGGTTGACCGTCTTCAACGACAGCGCAGCTAGCCTGTCCGTTCTTTCATTTCAATTTTTATGTCCAAGATATAGGCCTATATATATTATTGAACTCTTTCTGGTATCCACAAAGCTGGAAAAAATGTAAGTGATCATTGATAACCTACCGCCAGCGTGTTGAATACATTTGACTACAACAATGACGTTATTAATTAGTTGAGAGAAATAAATACTAACGACGCTCAAGTGGGAATGTTGCGAACATGCACGAGTTTCAACAAACAAAAACAACTGTTCAGGCTACACGTTAAAGGCATCGCAAAACACGTAGTTTAAGTTCAAGTTAACAGAGGTCAAGAAAATATTTTTCACGAACTCATGCGTGTAATATTTTGTAACTTGGTCTCACCTGACAGTGACGGATATTAATCGTGAGGTCTTGTACTTACCATCTATGCTTGCTGATACAGTTATCATCTCTGCGTTTTAAAGTAAAAAAGTAAAATAAAGAGCCCCGTCACGTCAAGTGGCGTATAGGGAATATGGTGTTAAAGACTATAAATTTTAAATTCATTAAAGAATAGCAAAATTGTATGTCTTCTCAATATTCCTATATGGTGCAGAAACATGGACATTAGACAAGAAAACAGAACAGAGAGAGAATTGAAGCGTTTGACGTGTGGATATATAGAAGAATAGGTAGAATTGGATGGAAGGAAAAGAAAACAAACGATGAAGTCTTAAAACAATTAAAAATAAAAAGAGAACTACTAAACACAATTCAAACAAGGCAAATGCAATTTGTGGGCCATGTTAAAAGACACAACAGCCTACTAAAAGTAATCCTGGAGGGAAAATACAAGGTAAAAGAGGCAGAGGCAGACCTGGACTAACATGGACGAGTAACATCAAAAGATAGACAAACAAGCCTATGACAACCTGCACCATCAAAGCAAGAGACATGACAGAATTGCGCTCCATGGTAGCCAACCTTCGTTGCAGAGATGGCACTCGATGATGATGACCATAAATTTTACAGACCTTCAGCACATGATTTTTGGGGAAATGTGGTCGGTATTACGCCTGTGCCGCTTTACTTTCCCAGAAAAAAATCCGGTACCCATTTAAGGCTGGGTGAACCCGAAAGCCGTCGGTTGGGATCGAACCCTACCTCTTGTCCTTTGTAGTCCAGTTCACTAACCACTGAGGTATCGCGGCTCCCATATCTCTGCGTTTTGTCTCGTTTTATTTGTTTCGTACTTTTAATCTCTGCCACATTTGTGTTAATGACCACAGCCATCGGATGTAGTAAAGCCAGCGGGCAGAAAGTAATTACCTCAATTTTGTGACGTTTTTTAGTTTTGCCAGTAGGGGCGGTTCACAGCCAACCATACGGATGACGCGTAGTCTGAAAATAAAATCAGTAAACAGCACAAGAAACACTGACCTGAGGAAGAGACTCGATATTTAACCAGGCATCGAATACATAAAGAAACAACAGATAAATTGGTTCGGCCACATAACAAGACTAAAAGAACTAAAGAAAAAATAAAAAAATAAAAAAATGGTATGTAAGAAGCTTTACGTGATAAGTGGACGACACAGACTAAACAACGTTTCGGCTCAATAGGCCTTCATCAGGAACAAACAAAAAAACACACACACAAAACCAATAACGAAACAACCAAAACAAAAATAATCGAAATGTGTTAAAGAAAACAAAATAAATTAAACTATCCTGTCAAAACCAAAAGGAAATCGTAACCAAGTGCGGCTGTCGTGAACGTCGAGAAACGTGCAAAAAAGTGCGTAAATGTACACAGAACCAGAGTAGTTCACACAGGGGTCAGTGTGCAAACACAAAGGAGAAAGAATCGAATAGTAGACTAACAGGTGTAAAAAGGCGGTAAGAGTGAGATGTCTGAGAGTGGGGTACAATAAAAACAAATGTGGGGTAAAGAGCACAGAAAAAAAAAGTATAGAGGAGAAAACCGAAGTGTCCCATAAGAGACTAGAGGAGAAGAACTATAAAAAGCTTGGCATAGTAAGTAGACCAAAGAACCCAAATATGTGTAGTAGAGAAGGCTATGCAAAAGGGAAGGAGCAACCAAAAGGAAACTATGCGTATGAGTGTGATACATTCATACCTCTCGGGGTCAGCGAACCATACTGGACTATAAGGCGATTTTCCAAAGTATAGCGGCTGCGGTCGCCAGAGTGACAAAGGACAATACCAGTGACACGGATGTCGTCTTTGCCCTTGTGATCAGAGGAGTTGAAGTGGGAAGACACCGGAGTACCAGTCTATCTATCTATCTTTCGTTCGCCTGAAGTATTGTCTATATCTGCAATGTCGTTTCCTGTATAAATTTTACTGTCTTTTGTAATTCTTGCAATGGCCCATATAGTTTTGTCTGTAGTGTTGTATCTATGGGCCAATGGATTTTCCTCAGTCTACTATATTCAGTGCAGTCTTGAAGTATGTGTTCAGCAGTCTGGGGCGCCTGTCCACATGTACAAGTAGTTGAGGTGCCGATCTTGAATTTTGTATACATGTGACTATGGAGTCGATTGTGTCCTGTTCTTAGGCGTATAATGATAACTTGTTCATATCTATTCATATTATGAAAGGCATCCTGATTTGGGGCTTGTGGTCCTCTGATTGATTTGATTATCTGTTTCTTATGATGATATGTAACTGGTGTATCTAGCTGTGTGCCTGTTGAACCTTCCTTTGCCAACTGATCCGCTTTCTCATTTCCTGGCATTCCACAGTGAGACGGGATCCACTGCAGGGCAAACCTGTGGTGCCTGCAGAGCTCAGTCAATAAGGTCTGCAGACGCGGTAATTCTCTGGATTGTAGTGCCTGGAGCACCGATCTTGCATCTGTCAAAAACACTACAGGCCGTGGGCCAAGATCACTGTTCAGCAGCTTCTCCATTGCCAACCCCATTGCTTGTATCTCCGCATCACAATTGTGACAACATTTCCCTGTTGCCATTCCATCCATATCCCTAGTGTTATTTGGGTACTCTATATATGCACCCGCTTCCCCATTCTTTACTGCACTCTGTGCTGATCCATCTGTGTAAACACGAATCCATAGGTCTTGTGGGTATTCCCCACCCAGGAAACTGAGAGCCATTGTTTTTCGCTGTAGACTATTCTGTTCCTCTTTGTCAACTATTCCCTTCACCTCTGTCCGCACTTGAACCGACAATCCTGACTCATCTGTCCAGGGAGTCCGTTCTGGCATGGGCAGAAGGGGCTCAACAACTCCCGGCATGTCTGGTGTCTGTCTACCAATACGCTTGGCTTGGTGGACAAAGCTGCCTCTCTCAAGTCGTCCCAATGCAAGATTTTGGAATCTGTCCTTCACTGGATGTCTCGGCATGCATACAAATCCTTCTGCCCGCATCAGCACCCTTGTGTCTCTCCGTTCTCTCAGTGCTGGTATCCTCCACAATTTCTCCATCTCCAATATTGGTGTTGATTTCATTGCTCCTGTGATGACCCTAAGTGCCTGGTTTTGTACGTTATCCAGTTCTTGCAATGTGGTGTTTGATGCTGAGCACCATGCGGATGATCCATATTCTAAATGTGGGCGTATACTCTGTTGGTAAACTTTACTGAGTATTTTCCCACTCGCACCCCATGTGGTTCCACACAACTTTCTTAGAATAGCCAATTTCCTCCTTGCTTTTTGGGTTGCCTTATTTATCTGCTGTTTCCAAGATAGTTTGTTATCAAATGTAACTCCGAGATATGTAGCTTGTATGTCTTCTTTCACAGGCTCATTGTTTATGTAGATGGCTCCTGCTTTTTGTTTTGGGGAGAGTGTGAAAAGTGTAGTACTGCATTTGTCTGTATTGATGCCGATACACCATCTATTTGTCCATGAATTCAGTGCATTCATAGCTCTTTGTAGCAATTTGGAGGCCACTGTTGCATACTCCTCTGTGCACCACATTACCAAGTCATCTGCATACATTGCCACTTTGATGCCATGTGGTAGTTCAGTAACTAGGTCATTGATGTAGATCAGAAAAAGTGTTGGAGATAGTACCCCTCCTTGTGGAACGCCCTGGCGCAATAAGACCTTCTTACTCTTAAGACCATCCAGTTGCACTCTGGCTCTCCTGTTATGCAGGTATGCTTTGACCCATTTGTACATCCTGCCATTTACTCCATAATTTCTCAGTTTCTTCAAAAGCCCTTCCTTCCATACCTTATCAAATGCTTTCTTTAGGTCTATCCATGCTGCTAGTACCAGTTTCTTTTCTTGAAACGCATCTTCAATTTCCTGGGAAAGATAGGTTGCTTGATCTTCGGTAGAGTAACACTGTCTAAAGCCTGCTTGTTGTGGGACAAGGAGATTTTCACTTTCCAGGTACCACTGCAGTCTGAGATTGATTATACTTTCCATTGTTTTACACAAACAGCTTGTAAGGCTGATTGGTCTATAGCTGGATGTCATTGAACCATCTTTTCCTGGCTTTAGTAATGGTATCATAATTGCTTCTCTCCATGCCTGTGGCACTCTACCTGTGATCCAGCAAATGTTGTAGATCTGCAGTAGTTTTGCTTTAGCTGCAGTTCCCAAGTTCTTAATCATTTCATTGGACACTCCATCACTGCCTGGTGACTTTTTCATTTTTAATTTGGATATTGCCAGCTCTAGCTCTCTTTGTGTAATGGGTGTTTCCATTACTTCATGTGTGGTCTCTTCTTGTCTTACATTTTGTTGTTTTAAACGGGTCTCTTGTCGTTTTTCTAGGCTAATTTCAATATTATTGTCATTTGCAAAGGAGTCTGCAAAGTAATTTGCTGCATGTTTACCTGTTAGAATGTTTCCATCCTTCTTCAGTGTAATTTTGGTGTTCCTTTCTGTACCCTCATCATTCAGCTGTTTTACAAGCTTCCACACTTTTCTTGTGTCTCGTTCAAGATTCAAGGACTCTGTTTTCTCTTTCCAGCTTCTCCGTCTGGCTTGTAGTTTAGCCCGTTGAAATTTGGCTTTAGCATGCTGGTAGTTGTTGTGGTGTTCTTGGCAAGGGTTATTTTCTGCTTGCTTTCGAGATGTTTCCATGTCATTGTGTAGTTGCTCTAGTTCACTACTCCAGTATGGTTTGTAGTGTTTCCGTGCCCCTCTAGGTATTGTTTCACTGGCAGCTTGTATTATTAGTCTACTGAATTCATCAACTATTTTGTTGATGTCTCTATCTGTATTTATATCTTTAGTCAGTACACTGGTGTAGTGTTGATACATTTTCCAGTCTGCCTTTTTGTAATTCCATCTGGAGAGAGTGCTGCTCTCCCTGATGGCCTCATTTTGCACCACTAAAAAGACTGGTCGGTGGTCGCTGCCTCCAAGTTGTTTCCCAACAATTCGTGTAATATTCCAATCCAGGTCTGGTGAATGGAAAGCAAGGTCTGGTGTAGATGTGGTATGCCATGATCTGGAGTAGAATGTTGGTGAGTCTGTTGCCTGGTTTAATAGTATAAGCCCATTGTCATCCTGCCAATTTTCAAGCTCTTCACCTCTCTTGTCCATATGTTCATAGCCCCAGCTCTGTGAGTGGCTGTTAAAGTCTCCACATACAATTATTCTTTCTTTTAATGTAATTGTGTCTAGTGCTAGTGGGCGGTCACTCGGACAGTAATAGTTAAGTAGATGGAAGTCTGTATTTCCTGTATTTCCTGTTCATGTTCACGTGATGATCTACGTAGATGATCTACGTGATGTCCAACAAAATACTGGTACTCCGGTGTCTTCTCACTTCAACTCCCCTGATCACAAGAGCAAAGACGACATCCGTGTCACTGGTATTGTCCTTTGTCACTCTGGCGACCGCAGCCGCTATACTTTGGAAAATCGCCTTATAGTCCAGTATGGTTCGCTGACCCGAGAGGTATGAATGTATCACACATACGCATAGTTTCCTTTTGGTTGCTCCTTCCCTTTTGCATAGCCTTCTCTACTACACATATTTGGGTTCTTTGGTCTACTTACTATGCCATGCTTTTTATAGTTCTTCTCCTCTAGTCCCTTATGAGACACTTCGGTTTTCTCCTCTATACTTTTTTTTCTGTGCTCCTTACCCCTCATTTGTTTTTATTGTACCCCACTCTCAGACATCTCACTCTTACCGCCTTTTGAATTACTTGTTAGTCTACTATTCGATTCTTTCTCCTTTGTGTTTGCACACTGACCCCTGTGTGAACTCCTCTGGTTCTGTGTACATTTGCGCACATTTTTGCACGTTTCTCGACGTTCACGACAGCCGCACTTGGTTACGATTTCCTTTTGGTTTTGACAGGATAGTTTAATTTATTTTGTTTTCTTTAACACATTTCGATTGTTTTTGTTTTGGTTGTTTCGTTATTAGTTTTGTGTGTGTGTGTGTGTGTGTGTTTTTGTTTGTTCCTGATGAAGGCCTATTGAGCCGAAACGTTGTTTAGTCTGTGTCGTCCACTTATCACGTAAAGCTTCTTACATACCATTTTTTAATTTTTCCTCATATTCAGCTTTACTGCAGCTTCGCATTTTTATGCCTTAACCCTCTAGAAGAACTAACAATGACTCAAAGAGCCATAAACAAACGCTACGAAAACGCCAGATTAAGAGAAAGACCGAGAAAGAGATGGATAAAGAGAATACTCGAGTCACTAGGAGGGATAACACCAGAAGAGGCCAACAGAAGAGCAAAGAATCGCAGATTGTTTCTCCCCTCGACGCCAACTGCAATGGGGGAATTATCATCATCATCATCATCATCAAGTACCGGGCCTACTGGCGTAGGTGATCATGTCTCTCCACAACTTTCGATCTCGACAGTTCTTTATCATTTCTGTTGTTGACCTTCTGCCAAGCCGTTCTCTTAAGCTGTCTAGTATTTTATCTCTTTGCTTTCCTCTATCTCTCCGTCCCTCAATTTTTCCAGTTGTTACAATATATTCCATCTGTTCTCTTCTCAGTACATGGCCAAAAAATGATGATTGTTTCTTCTTAATATTGGAAATTAGCTCTCTTTTTGCTTTGACCTCTCTCAGAACCTCTTCATTACTCTTCTTAGCTGTCCATGGTATTCTCAACATTATTCTATAAAACCACATTTCTACAGACTCCAGTGATTTTCTTGTCTGTTGTCATATTGTCCATGATTCACATCCATATGTTAAGACTGGCTCTACATACCATTTAAGAACTCTTTTTCTTGTTTCTATTGTCAAAAATGGATTGCATAGTATCTTCCTCATTTTCTGGAAAGCTGCTTTTGCCTGAGCCATTCTGCATCTCACAGGAGGAAAGTTAGAAGAAGAAAAAACACCACGAGTAGCGTGACGTATTTAGGTGTAGTAGCTGTAGACTGCTGATCTCGTTCTATCCACAGCCACCTCTACTCGCACAGCAGAAAACGTCACACTAATTGGAGTGTTTTTCGATTTTATTCCCGTGGGCCATGTGTATATTTGGCTGTGAGCGGTTGTTGATAGAATGACGTCAGCTGTCTATAGCTCGCACAGCTGATGACGTCACAATTATGGGGGGGGGGGAGATTCCTGGGACTTCCCTCTCTGCCGCTAGGTAGATGTCAGTGTGCGATGACCGAAATTTGTTGGGGGGGGGAGGGGGGGGGAGGGGGGGGGGGCTTAAGCTGTTTACTTTAGTAAAGCACATCAACTTTCGAGGCGGTGCTGATATCAAATTCAGAAGACATATTGCGCAAGGGAATGGAAACGAGGCCAGGCACCACGAATACATCTTGTTCGTTCTGTGACCGGATCTGCCTGTCCAATATTGGCAGATCCAGCCACGAGAGAAGCTGTTCAGTAAAGCAGCATCCAGCATAAGACACTAATATCTTTACCAAACTACTGACTTATCATGATTCTTCTTCTTCTACCTTCCAGCTCCTTTTGGAGCATATGTCTTCAACAAAACACTTCTGTTTCTTGCCATTCTTTAAGATCATCTTCATTTCTGCTTTGATCTGTTTTCTCCAAGAATATCCCGGTCTTCCTCTTTGTCTTTTTCCTTGGGGGTTCCAAAAAAGGGCCTGTTTTGTAATACTCTCAGTTAGAGTTGGCTTCCGCAGTGTGTGTCCTATCCAGCGCCATCGTCTTCGCTGTATTTCTTTTTCCACAGATATTTGACTGGTACATTTCCATAATTCTATGTTAGTGACTTTGTCCTGCCATTTCCACCCTTTTATCCTGCGTAAGCATCCATTAATGAAGGTCTGTATCTTCGTGATTGTCATCTTTTTTTTTTTTTTTTTTTAGTTATCATGATTGCTTGCTACCAACTGTCTGTCAAGACGCCAAAGACCTTATTAGTAAATCAGTTAATGTAAATTGTGTATATTGTTAAATGACTCAGTGGCGTATCCTATAGTTTTAGTACCGTAGGTTGGTCAGGAAAGTTCGACCACTACTATTAGTTGATAGAATGTTTTGAATAGAATATTAACCCAATGCAGCTACCGGGGCCCCCATAGAGAGAGAGGAGAAAAGAATAGAGCCATAGCTATCTGCCACTCCTGTCGTAAGATGCGACCAAAGAGGTTTGGAACCGTCGCCTGTGTAGTCGAGTAGGACGTGCACGGAGCGACATTGTCAACGGAATTTACCGATGCATTTTGGAAAATGCTGTGACACTTGGTGGAGCGGATATGGGAAATCCCTTTCTGTCATGAAACTGGTTCGATGGATAGAATAGAATATGTGTTTATCTTCATCCACTTCCTTATTTTTATTTGTCACAATTCCTCTTATACCCCTATAGGCGTCGAAGGTGATGGAAACTTATTTTTATTTGTCACAATTCCTCTTATACCCCTATAGGCGTCGAAGGTGATGGAAACTTATTTTTATTTGTCACAATTCCTCTTATACCCCTATAGGCGTCGAAGGTGATGGAAACTTATTTTTATTTGTCACAATTCCTCTTATACCCCTATAGGCGTCGAAGGTGATGGAAACTTATTTTTATTTGTCACAATTCCTCTTATACCCCTGTAGGCGTCGAAGGTGATGGAAACTTATTTTTATTTGTCACAATTCCTCTTATACCCCTATAGGCGTCGAAGGTGATGGAAACTTATTTTTATTTGTCACAATTCCTCTTATACCCCTATAGGCGTCGAAGGTGATGGAAACTTATTTTTATTTTTCACAATTCCTCTTATACCCCTATAGGCGTCGAAGGTGATGGAAACTTATTTTTATTTGTCACAATTCCTCTTATACCCCTATAGGCGTCGAAGGTGATGGAAACTTATTTTTTTTCTCTATCTGGTAGCCTCAATAATTGTTGAAATTTGAGTCTGCCCGTCGGCTACTTCTCTCCCGCATCCACCCTTATAAGGACAGTCAATGGGCGTAAATACGCTGTGTTGTGGTTTACAACAAGCAGTGATGTCAGAACCTTTCAACGCAACATATCCAACCACAGCTTGGCATTTTCTGGTACCAGGTTGTCTTTTCTCTTCGGGTGCCTTACTCTCTTGTCCAGACTGGTTCGTTTGTTTCCTTTTCCACTACGGGAAGATAGTGTAAGGTTTCGATCAGCTATGGTTTACTGATCCTATGAGTCGCTGACCACTTCCAGACCAGGTGTTGCTGGACGTCATGGATTCAGCCGTTGTATCCAGATGTCGCTCGCTTTAGAGTTTCCATGATGTTCTCCCTTTACTTCACCCTGGATTTGGATCTTTTTTTAATTCTCTTCATATATACATGAGCCGCGATAGCTCAGTGGTTAGTGAACTGGACAACAAAGGACAAGAGGTAGGGTTCGATCCCAACCGACGGCTTCCGGGTTCACCCAGCCTTTAATGGGTACCGTATTTTTTTCTGGGAAAGTAAAGAGGCACGTGCGTAATACCGACCACATTACCCCAAAAGTCATGTGCCGAAGGTCTGTAAAATGTATGGTCACAAACATAATATTCCCTACATGCCACTTGGCAAGACGGGGGTACTTTACATTTTTATTCATATATATGTGTGTGTGAGTGTGTATGTGTGTTACGCTGGCCTGGCCTCCTACGCCGTATGAAAGACGGCCGTATACCAAAAGATAAACTTTATGGACAACTAGCAGGTGGCAAAAGAACTAGGAAGCCCCCAAAACTTTCATTTATAGACGTGTGTAAACGTGACATGAAGACTCTCAACAAAAACCCTGCAGCCTGAGAAGAGATAGCTGTAGACAGCAATATTTGGAATTAAATAAAATAATAAATAATAATAAAAAAATACTCTAAAGGTACAACTCAAACAAGAAGCTGACAGATTCATAGAAGATGATAATATACGGCGAAAGAAAATTTAAAAAAAAAAACATTTCTAGGGCTGTTGCAAAATTCATTGTCAACTATGATTGACGGAGGCTGCTATACCATACCATACCATACCATACCATACCATACCATACCATACCATACCATACCATACCATACCATACCATACCATACCATACCATACCATACCATACCATACCATACCATACCATACCATACCATACCATACCATACCATACCATACCATACCATACCATACCATACCATACCATACTGACCGACGCACTGTCAGTTCTAACAGCTCTGAAAACCCACAGGAACAGTAACCTGAGAACAACCCTAGACCAAGTGTGCAATAACTTCCAGAAAGTGGAGTGGTCATCTAGTTGTAACCACCACACTGTAATATACAAGGAAACAAATGTGCAGACAAACTATAGTAGTAACCATCACACTGTAATATACAAGGAAACAAATGTGCAGACAAACTATAGTAGTAACCATCACACTGTAATATACAAGGAAACAAATGTGCAGACAAACTATAGTAGTAACCATCACACTGTAATATACAAGGAAACAAATGTGCAGACAAACTATAGTAGTAACCACCACACTGTAATATACAAGGAAACAAATGTGCAGACAAACTATAGTAGTAACCACCACACTGTAATATACAAGGAAACAAATGTGCAGACAAACTATAGTAGTAACCACCACACTGTAATATACAAGGAAACAAATGTGCAGACAAACTATAGTAGTAACCATCACACTGTAATATACAAGGAAACAAATGTGCAGACAAACTATAGTAGTAACCATCACACTGTAATATACAAGGAAACAAATGTGCAGACAAACTATAGTAGTAACCACCACACTGTAATATACAAGGAAACAAATGTGCAGACAAACTATAGTAGTAACCACCACACTGTAATATACAAGGAAACAAATGTGCAGACAAACTATAGTAGTAACCACCACACTGTAATATACAAGGAAACAAATGTGCAGACAAACTATAGTAGTAACCACCACACTGTAATATACAAGGAAACAAATGTGCAGACAAACTATAGTAGTAACCACCACACTGTAATATACAAGGAAACAAATGTGCAGACAAACTATAGTAGTAACCACCACACTGTAATATACAAGGAAACAAATGTGCAGACAAACTATAGTAGTAACCATCACACTGTAATATACAAGGAAACAAATGTGCAGACAAACTATAGCAGTAACCACCACACTGTAATATACAAGGAAACAAATGTGCAGACAAACTATAGTAGTAACCATCACACTGTAATATACAAGGAAACAAATGTGCAGACAAACTATAGTAGTAACCACCACACTGTAATATACAAGGAAACAAATGTGCAGACAAACTATAGTAGTAACCACCACACTGTAATATACAAGGAAACAAATGTGCAGACAAACTATAGTAGTAACCATCACACTGTAATATACAAGGAAACAAATGTGCAGACAAACTATAGTAGTAACCATCACACTGTAATATACAAGGAAACAAATGTGCAGACAAACTATAGTAGTAACCATCACACTGTAATATACAAGGAAACAAATGTGCAGACAAACCAGTTAGAGAAGGGGAGCGGGAGATTACCACAAAGGTGAGAACTATCTGGTCAGCTACGATGAAGCCAAATCCATCCAAGGCCAGTATCATGAACAATGGAAACAAGAACACCCAAAGTATAACGAGAGAGATGGATATCTCCAACTATCAAGGAGGGATCAAGTCATCATACTTCGCCTACGCACTGGCCACAACAGAATGAGAAACTGAATGTTCACTAAACTCAAAATAGGAACTACCAGTTCATGTCACTGTACCCTGGATAACATGACAACAAAACACGTTCTACAGGATTGCCGCCAGTACCCATGCCTGAGGAGGACAATGTGGCCCACACGTGGCGTATAGCGACCTTGAGCACATGATTTTTGGGGTAATGTAGTCAGTATTATGCCCGTGCCGCTTTACTTTCCCAGAAAAAAAATTCGGTACCCATTTATGGCTGGGTGAACCTGGAAGCCGTCTATCAGGAACAAACCCGAATTCTTGTCCTTAGTAGTCCAGTTCACTGTACATTGGGCTATCGCGGCACTACATGAACATTGCGTCGCGCTTTGTAATGAACCTCAAGAATCTCAATTTGTAATCATGTACATCATTTATTCATACAATCATCATGAATAGAATAAAGGATTCAATGGATGCAGTAATGCGTGAAGAACAGGCTGGGTTTAGAAAAGGGAGAAGATGCCTTGACCACATTTTTACCCTTCGACTTATATTGGAGGAACACATTGAAAAGCAAAAACCTTTTGTACTTAACTTTATTGATTTTAAAAACACACTCGACAGCATTCATAGAGATTCTTTGTGGCAAGAACAGTAGGAATCAGCTCCCTCAAAGAGATAGAGTTGCTAGCACAGAACAGAGACAAATGGCGAGATTTGATAAACTATTTTTACAAGGATTTAAAACTGCTAGAACAAAAATTTAGATAAGAGAAAGAGTATCTGAGTCTACGCCCTATAGACCGGCTACGGCTCGAAAGGTCAACAGAACTGATATATAGACATCATTTACCAAATGTAAAATTTCATTTGTAAAAAAAAAAGTAAAGTACCCCCGTCACGCCAAGTGGCGGCGTATAGGGAATATGGTGTTAGTGACCATACATTTTACAGACCTTCGGCACATGATTTTTGGGGTAATGTGGTCGGTATTACGCCCGTGCCACTTTACTTTCCCAGAAAAAATTCCGGTACCCATTTAAGGCTGGGTGAACCCGGAAGCCGTCGATTGAACCTTACCCTTGTTCTTTGTAGTCCAGTTCACTAACCACTGAGCTATCGCAGCTCCCAAATTTCATATGTATCTTCTTAATAAATATGGTATAATTTTTAAAGAAAATGTTAGTCTTTCATTTGTTTTCGTTAAACAGAGATTTCAAATGTTGCTTCAACTTCTTACTTGCTTGCGTTCGCTCGATGATGACAGGGGTACAACTCTTCGTCATCCGGCCTTCAAGGAAGCTAAGTTTACGTGTCTGCCTTGTGTTGTGGTTTGCAGTATAATTGTGATATTTCCGCCTTTCGGCCCAACACATCCGACTTCAGTACGTGAGTTGCATCAACTGAAAATGTTTATTTTTAAGCAGAAATCTCCGACCCATTTTTTTTCTTATTAATTCTTTTTTTTTTTTTTGGAAGGATTCGAGAGATTTGAGAAGTCCAGAGGATTCGAGAGATTTGAGAAGTCCAGAGGATTCGAGAGATTTGGAAAGTCCAGATGATTCGAAAGATTTGAGAAGTCTAGAGGATTCGAGAGATTTGTGAAGTCCAGAGGATTCGAGAGATTTGCGAAGTCCAGAGGATTCGAGAGATTTGTGAAGTCCAGAGGATTCGAGAGATTTGTGAAGTCCAGAGGATTCGAGAGATTTGTGAAGTCCACAGGATTCGAGAGATTTGTGAAGTCCAGAGGATTCGAGAGATTTGTGAAGTCCAGAGGATTCGAGAGATTTGTGAAGTCCAGAGGATTCGAGAGATTTGCGAAGTCCATAGGATTCGAGAAATTTGCGAAGTCCAAAGGATTCGAGAGATTTACGGAGTCCAGAGGATTCGAGACAGTCTTAGGATTCATACGGGGATTCGAGACAGTCTTAGGATTCATACGAGGATTCGAGACTGTCTTAAGATTCAGATGGGGATTCGAGACTGTCTTAGGATTCATATGGGGATTCGAGACAGTCTTAGGATTCAGATGGAGATTCGAGACTGTCATAGGATTCAGATGGAGATTCGAGACTGTCTTAGGATTCAGATGGGGATTCAAGATTGTTTCAGAATTCAGATGGGGATACGAGAATGTCTTAGGATAGAGATGGAGATTCGAGACTGTCTTAGGATAGAGATAAGGATTCGAGACTGTCTTAGGATTCAGATGGGGATTCGAGACTGTCTTAGGATTCAGATGGGGATTCGAGACTGTCTTAGGATTCAGATGGGGATTCGAGAATATCTTAGGATTGAGATGGGAATTCGAGAGTGTCTTATGAATGAGATGGCGGTTCAAGACCGTCGTAGGATTCAGATGGGGATTCGAGAAAATGTAGGATCTGTCTCACCTCTAGTTGAAATATATCAAGCCTGTGTGTTTATCTCGTTCCTGTAAAGATATTAAATTTGGACAACCTATTCAAGTCACGAGAAAAGAATAAAAATTTCCACGTACACTGCCTCAGAAAAATAAAGAACATCAAAACGTCAGGACAAAGTAACCAACTCAGATGTTCTGCAAGGCTCTATGTTTCCACGACAACACTCAAATGTTGTAGATTATGGAAGTTGATGAGACATAGAAGAATGAACAATAATCGAAACCCAACGCACATATTGTATAGAAGTTATCGATAGTAAACGACACAAATTAGGATTTTTTTTTTCGTTCGGCAGCTTTTACCTCTGACGAAATCCCTAGAGACTAGGAACTGAATTTTTGCGTGTTAATCAATTTTTCCCTGGCAACCGTGTGCACAGGGGTCCCTCGCCGCACAGCAGATAACTTCGACTTCGGAGGTACTCATATTTTTTCCGTCGATGAGTAACTGACGTTTCAAGCTGGGCCTCGCTGCTGAGACCAGGGATGGTTGCCGCAGAGAGAAATCATAAATACAAATCCCAACCGGTGTAGCCGGGATTTGAACCCACAACCTCTCTGTCTCGAGGCCGGCGTCTTGCCGATAAAAAGATGTGAGGTAAAGGAAAAGTACGAGACTTGAATCGACGTCTTAGCACGCGATTTTTCACGCATGTGTGCTCGGCCGCCTATCAAGAAATGTTCGGAGACTTCTGGAAAGTGTCGCTTCAAGCATCGAAACTCTCAATGCAAGGCGGCATTCCTCACCTTCACAGAGTACTACCTTGATACCAATTTCTGCCAGCGGCTGGACGACCGCGTGGGCATTTTTTTTCCAACCACGAGTACAATTCACACTGTTTCCAGCGGGAATTGAACACGGGTTGTCCGAACGTCGGTAGCCCAGTTGGGTGGTTTTCCCAAACAGGCTACCGAGGCCCCATAGAAAGATGTCTGCAAGATATTCAAAAGTGGCATTTTTATAGAGAAAACAATGAAAACGCTTGCATATGATCGTACCGCATGGAGAAGTTATATAAAGAGTTGTATACTAACATTTGAGAACAGAATGAAGTTAAAGAATGAAGAAAAAGACACAGGCGAAAAGAGGCGAGACAATCTGACATGAAACTTCCTTGTTCGCGTTGAAGCCAGACCTCACATTACAATTTTGGCAAAATAAAGGCGTAGTCATGTCATGAAGTGTCATGAAGAACATACTAACATCAAAACAAATAACACCAGGGCTAAAACTAAGAATAGCAAAATGTTATGTCTTCTCAACATTCCTATATGGTGCAGAGACATGGACATTAGACAAGAAAACAGAACAGAGAATTGAAGCCTTTGAAATGTGGATATATAGAAGAATAGGTAGAACTGGATGGAAGGAAAAGAAAACAAACGATGAAGTCTTAAAACAATTAAAAATTAAAAGAGAACTACTAAACATAATTCAAACAAGACAAATGCGATTTTGGGCCGTGTTAAAAGACACAACAGCCTACTAAAAGTAATCCTGGAGGGGAAAATAAAAGAGGCAGACCTAGACTAACATGGACAAGTAACATCAAAAGATGGACAAACCAGCCTATGACAACCTGCACCATCAAAGCAAGAAACAGAGCAGAATGGCGCTCCATGGTAGCCAACCTTCGTTGAGGAGATGATGATGATGATGAAAGGCGTTGTGCACTTCCTGCTGTAGACCAACATCTAAATGTTTTCAATCATATATGAAGACACAAAAGCAATATTTGTTTACAAAAACACGAAGCCATTTGACAGTTTCATATTATTTGAATGTGTACGGTAATTTACCAGGAAAAACAAATTATAAGGATAAGTATTTAACATCCATACAGAAAAAAGATATGTTTACACTATGTTTAATGTAAATACATTTATTATGTGCGATGACGCGCGACAGGAAATGACTGGCAGATAAACACAAGTCTTAACAGACACAATAACGAGGAGGCGTTTGACGACAACAGTTTGGAAAAAAACAATAATTTCAGCTTCGCTGGAGATACTTTTTTATGTCGTACAGGCGTAAAAAAAATTGTTTGAAGTCAACGGTCACAACAAACAATAATTTGCGATATGCGGATGACACAGTCTTAATAGCAGAGACAGAGAATGAACTACAACAAATGGTAGACATTATAGTAAAGAAAAAAAAATGGTCTTAGTCTGAATTGTAAGAAAACAGAAGTATTGGTCATGTCAAAGAAACAATCATCACCATCATGCAGCATAAAAATAAACAGGACAAATCTGAAACAAGTGCAATGCGTCAAATACTCGGGCACAATAAAAACATCAGATGGAAGATGCACCATAGAAATAAAAAGCAGAATAGCTCAGGCCAAAATAGCATTTCAGAAAATGAAAAATATCTATGCAACAAATCTATGTCAATATAAATGAGAAAGAGAGTTCATCGGTGCTATATAGAACCAATTCTGACCTATGGAAGCGAATTGTGGACAGCAGACAAACAAATGAAAAGACGATTAGAGGCTACAAAGATAGGATTTCTCAGAAGAATGTTGAAACTTCCATGGACAACTAAAAAGACCAATGAGGAAATTCTCAAAGGGAACACAAAAAGGGAACTCCTAAAAAACATCAGAAAGAAACAATCAACATTTTTCGGGCACATCATGAGAAGAGGAAAGTTGAAATACTTGGTTACAACTGGCAAAATAAAAGGAAAGTAGAGATCGCGGACGACAAAGAGAGAAAATACTGGATAGCTTGGTGTCATGGCATGGAAAACAGTCAACAACAGAACTGATACGATGCACTGTAGATAGAAGACATGATCGCCTACGCCAACCGGTATGGCATATGATGATGATGATGACAGGCGTAATACTGATCATAAAAAAGTAAAGTGCCCCGTCACGCCACATGGCATAGGATACAGGCAATACGGTGTTAGTTACCATCATTTTTACAGACTTTCGCCTCATGATTTTTTAGGTAATGTGGTCGGTATTACACCCGTGTCGTTTTACTTTTCCAGAAAATAATTTCAAAATCCATTTAAGACTGGGTGAACCCGGAAGCCGTCGATCAGGATCGATCCCGACCTCTTGTCCTTAGTTGTCCAGTTCATTAACCACTGAGCTATCGCGGTTCCCAATGCTGATCATATCACGCCCAAAAATACGTCGATAGTAATAAAAAATATGTGGTGTCTAACACGTGGGCATGACGTGGCTCCTTTTATTCTTTATGGGGGCATCGTTAGCCTAGTTTTTACAGAAGAATGTCGAGAATACCATAGACAGCTAAGAAAAGTAATGAAAACGTTCTGATAAAGATCAAAGCAAAAAGAGAGCTAATTTTCAATATTAGGAAGAAACAATCATCATTTTTTGGCCATTTAATGAGAAGAAAACAGTTGGAAGATATTGTAACAACTGGAAAAATTGAAGGTTTAAGAGATAGAGAGAAGCAAAGAGAAAAGATACCAGACAGCTTAAGAGAATGGCTTGGCAGAAGGTCAACAACAGAAACGATAAATAATTGTCGAGATCGAAAGTTGTGGAGAGACCTGATCACCTACGCCAGCAGCAGGTCCGGTACTTGACGATGATGATGGGCGCTTGAAAGAAAGAAATTAAAATTTATCTTTCCTTTCCATCCATCCATCCATCCATCCATCCATCCATCCATCCATCCATCCATCCATCCATCCATCCATCCATCCATCCATCCATCCATCCATCCATCCATCTTTCCATCCATCCATCCATCTTAACTCTCATCTCTTTCATCAGAAGCAGTGACGTGGACTCATGGTTGTCGAAGTTCTGTGCCTTCCAACATTTCGGAGTTTTTGTCTTTGCAATGTTTGTGATAAGTTGTTTATGTTCCTTTTTACCAGTCTTCATACATGTTTTGGGAGTTCTATAAACATATGCATATACAGCGCTCCTTTACTAATCTTTTAACTAGTCTACTAGCTTATCTACAGTACACCCAGAGAAAGCGAACTCCCTTATCCATTTGTCTTAACCTTTGTGCGGACAAGCGAAGAGAAATGATATGTCACAATCTGACAGCGCAGGGAGGAGTCTTAAATCCTGTCCCTAAAAATTGCAAGTCATGTCCCGAGACCAGACAATGAACGTGTAATCTTTTCGTTATGTTTTCTATATTTTCCTTACATTTGCGCGAATTAAATAGTTCGCCAGTTTGCCTACGGTAGTTACACTCAATGTGCTTCGTTTCTTTTAACTTTATCATTAATTTCAAGTTTTTGTTGCTGAATGTCTTCGTAGATGTGCAGAGCTGACCCTGCGTGTTGCGTATTTATATTGTGTGAGTTTATTACTGTATTCACTTCATGAGCCTGTTAAACTGTTAATTAATTTCATGAGTTTATGGCTCATTTCATTTTATGGGTTATTAATATGTTTGTTTTCCCTCAAAGGATTTACTCGCCACCGAACTTAGTATTTCCTCAATACTGCAAAGAAATTGGAACACGAGTAAGATCATTGTGTGAGAAATAAAACAAAATGTGTCTGTTAGTATTATGCTTACGGTTAGTCGAAACCTCGGTATCACTGTAAACTAATTCAAATCCATAATTGCTGAAACCGACAGTGCCAGTGGAATCATCCGAATTAAAACTCATCTCATTGAAGGATGAAAACAAAGAAAGACGGCTGCAATCCCATCATAGCAGCTACAGCACACGCCAAAAGACATAAGGCCAAGCGGCAGCGAAAGTGAACGCGGCTTAGTTGTCCTTCGTCTTACAATATCATCATTCATCGTAAGCAATATCGAAACACGATCCGGATGAAAAACACAGCTGATGGTGTGCACAGAGCACTAACTCAGTGGCTCCGGTAGAAAGCCGAACTTGGAATATGAGGAAACTGCAACAAGACGCACTTTTCAGATTGAGCCTCAATGGTTTCCTGTCGCCTATCCACTATTTTGCCCGGCATTCTGTAGTGTGTGTAGTGTGGGCATAATTGTTGTGACAGGCCTGCCTAAGAAGCCTCTTTGCTGATCTATGTCACTTGGCTGATCTATGTCACTTGGCTGAGAATGCCTACACAACACGGTTGTAGTTCATGAATGTTAGTGTGCAGTAGGCGTAGGCTAACATAGAATAGCTGGAGAATGTGTTTGTGTACTCTGCAGGAGCGAGTGTTTGATGGTAAAGGCATTAAAGAAATACCGAGTCGTGTAGCGAGATGCACTCTATAGTCCAAGTATTGCTTATATACGACATTCATTATTATACAGTGACATGTTTTGGACATGTGAAGAGATATAATACCCCATCTTGGAAGGGAAGGTACAAGGTCGACGAGGCAGAAGCAGGGGCAAGACAAAAGTGGACTGATAACATCAATAGGTGGAGAGATGAACCTATGCCAACGTGCGTCATCAAGACAAGGGAGTGAGTAAAACAGCGCTCCATGGTAGCCAAACTTCCACGTGGAGACAGCAACCAATAAATGAATGATAGTGATGAAAGGCCCGGTTAGATCACGTATTATGAGACGACCCTGAAGCGATCACAATCTCTCTGCCTAATGATGTTATCATTTATGAGATCTGATATGCTTCTAGATTGTGTTCTCGCGCTCTTTAAAGGGCGTGATGTGGACGATGATGAGTTGTTTCGTAATTTGCAGTCATCATCATCATCATCAGGTGGCATGCCGGTTGGCGTAGGCGATCATCTCTCTCCACATGACTCGATGCATGTATAAGGAATGGTTTAACATCATTTGAGACTGTGCTAAGGCAAAACTAAGAAGAGAAAAGACTCATGAAAAAGGATGGAAAACCCTTTGGACCAGTGGGCCTGACTTGTTCATTCTGTGGCCTTGTGTGTTTGTCAAACATTGGTAGAATTAGCCACGAGAGAAGCTGTTCGACAAAAACAAAACCTCAAAATAAATACACAATAGCCTCCACTAGACCTTCTGACAAGACGAAAATGGTCATATATACATACATGACTCGGGCCTTCATACATACCATAATTTCAGTAGATGATATTTCATTATGCAGTTTGGATAATCTGTTCAATATTTTTTCTCTTGGTTTTTCTCTGCTCTTCTTTCAATTAATTCTGCCTGTTGTTATAGTATTCTCAATGTCTTCTTTTTGCATGACATGTTCATTAAATGTATTTTGTCTCCTCCTTTTGATGATATTTCTGGTTTCTCCAGCCAGTTTTAAACATAAAAAAAGTAAAGTACCGCCGTCACGCCAAGTGGCGTATATGGAAAATGGTGTTAGTGACCAAACATTTTACAGACCGTCTTCGACACATGATTTTTGGGGTAATGTGGTCGGTATTACGTCCGTGCCGCTTTACTTTCCCAGAAAAAAATCCGGTACCCATTAAAGGCTGGTGTTTTAAACATTCTTCATTTTTAATTGTTGCTATCCATGGAATTCGTAGCTTTCTTCTGATAAATCTCAGCTCAGCCGCCTCTAATGTTCTTTGTGTTGTCTTACTTATCCTCCACGATTCGCCCCCAAAATTTGACTTCAACGTGACACTTTTGAGAGCCCGGTTAATTTGCTTCTCGGCATTTAATCACTTGACCAGACGTGACTGGTTAATCTATTTCTAGAAGCACCGCGAAGAGGTGGGGTAGGTAGTGTCAGAATAGTTCTGGTTCACTGATCCTGAAGCAAGCCATCAGCTTTGAGTCGCTGATAATTTTTCAGCGCCGTTCTTGTCGGGCACCTCTGCCCCCAGATATGGTATCATTATTTTGACACTGCACTTGTCATTACAGCATCATGGACATCATCTCATTACTATTCACACTTGTCATTACAGCATCATGGACATCATCTCATTACTATTCACACTTGTCATTACAGCATCATGGACATCATCTCATTACTATTCACACTTGTCATTACAGCATCATGGACATCATCTCATTACTATTCACACTTGTCATTACAGCATCATGGACATCATCTCATTACTATTCACACTTGTCATTACAGCATCATGGACATCATCTCATTACTATTCACACTTGTCATTACAGCATCATGGACATCATCTCATTACTATTCACACTTGTCTCTATTATGCCTCGCACTCCCCACTTGCTGTCTATGTCTGCGACAATTCATCATGTGTATTATACCTTACTGCAAATAAAACACTAAACATAGCTATAGAACACCAAGTTATAAAACAAGTAACAAAATTCAAATATCTGGGAACGATATTCTTTGAAGATTGTGCAATTAAACAAAGAAACAGATGTACATGCAATATGGCAAACCAAATATTGGGAAAACTATCTCTAATACTTTAACACAAAGCAATACCTATTACCACCAAGAAACATCTTATACGGAGTATATTCATTCCAACATTGTTATACCAACGCCAAACATGGTCACTTAAGTCTAAGTAAGAAAGCTTATCACCACAGAGATACGATGTCTGAGAAAAGATCTATTGAGTAACCAGAAAAGACAGAATCAGAAATGGTATTATAAGAGAAAGAGTGGGCATAGAGCCAATCGTAAGCTACATACAAAAACAACAAATAAACTGGTTTGTCCATCTAGAAAGAATGCCATGTGAATCCTTACCACACAAAACATATATTAAAAGAGAAGATGGGAGAAGAGCAAGAGACAGATCCAGAGTAAGATGGATAGACAACATCAAAGAAACACTACAACAACATCAAAGAAACACTACAACAACATCAAAGAAACACTACAACAACATCAATTGACAATGAGTGAAGCCGCCAAACGGGCAAGAGCCGGAACTTTATATCTTCATCGATACCCAAACGGATACAAGAGGAAGTGAAGAGAGAGGAAAGACCTTACTGCACCTCTATAGAAAGACCTTACTGCACCTCTATAGAAAGACCTTACTGCACCTCTATAGAAAGACCTTACTGCACCTCTATAGAAAGACCTTACTGCACCTCTATAGAAAGACCTTACTGCACCTCTATAGAAAGACCTTACTGCACCTCTATAGAAAGACCTTACTGCACCTCTATAGAAAGACCTTACTGCACCTCTATAGAAAGACCTTACTGCACCTCTATAGAAAGACCTTACTGCACCTCTATAAAAAGACCTTACTGCACCTCTATAGAAAGACCTTACTGCACCTCTATAGAAAGACCTTACTGCACCTCTATAGAAAGACCTTACTGCACCTCTATAAAAAGACCTTACTGCACCTCTATATGACATCTTCAAATACCGAGCAGATGCCTTAACTAGACTTGTTACCGTGGTTGCTTGTCGGGGGTTTACTCTAGATATTGGTTGGGTTTGGCTGAAAGGCGTAGACGTCGCAGTTTTCTGTACACCTCAATCAGGGCCGGCTTAAACTATCGGCAAATTAGGGCATTTGCACGGGGCGCACCATGTGCTTAATGACGCCATCAAGGATCTTCTAGAAAAAAAAAGTGAAAACAAACAAAATATTAAAAAGGGCGCAGAAGTTCAGCCTGTCTAGAGCGTCAACATCCACAGCGCCATCTCTGACCTCAATACATCAACGGCGATTGAAAATATTTTTTTTAGACAGACGATGAAGGGGAGTAATTTTGGAGACACTCAGATGATGGAGAAAAAGACGAAAGCTAGAAGATGTATTGTCTCATTATTTGTTAAACTCTCTTAGGCTGTTGCATTTAACGTATACATTATTGATACGTTTGAATGTAATTTGTGTTTCAACAATTCATACCCGCAGATTAACGGCTCCAGCCTGAAAACCTTCTAGGAGACTCCCCAACCTGTGAGAATTAGTAGCATACAACAGAACGATGTATCTTCTTGTGATGGTATTTCTATGTTGCGTCACAACATCTTTAGCACAGCGATTCACCCCAGAAGCATTCACGTAAGTTTATGTTGCTCGCAAAAAAAAAAAAAAATTCTGGTGTCATTTTTCTAGAGTTGGCGCGTGTGATTTCGTTTGACTTTTTTGTGAATCCAGAAAGTTCCGATAAATTGGATTTCGTGAAGAGAGGACTCCACCGGAAGTGGACAGTGGACTTCTACTGGAAATGACGCAGATATCAGCAATGACTAGATTCTACAAGGAACTTGCAACTTATAATACTTTCTATATTCTTCTTCTTCTTTTTATTCTTCTACCTTTCAAAACCCTGTGGAGCATGTCTTCAACAAACACTTTCAGCCTCATGTGGACCATAGGTCTTCAACAAACACTTTCAGCTTCCTATGGAGCATAGGTCTTCAACAAACACTTTCAGCTCCCTGTGGAGCATATGTCTTCAACAAACACTTTCAGTTATGTGTGAAGCATATGTCTTTAAGAAACACTTTCAGCTCTCTGTGGAGCATAGGTCTTCAACAAATACTCTCAGCTTCCTGTGGACTATAGGTCTTCAACAAATACTCTCAGCTTCCTGTGGACTATAGGTCTTCAACAAATACTCTCAGCTCTCTGTGGAGCATAGGTCTTCAACAAACACTTTCAGCTCTCTATGGAGCATAGGTCTTCAACAAACACTCTCAGCTTCCTGTGGAGCATAGGTCTTCAACAATAAACACTTTCAGCGTCCTGTGGAGCATAGGTCTTCAACAAATACTTTCTAATCCGTTCTGTTTCTTGCCATTCTTTTAAGATCATTCCATGTCTTCCCCATCATCTTAATCTCTGCTTCCATCTGTCTTCTCCAAGAATATTTTAGTCTTCCTCTTTGTCTTTTTCCTTGGGGATTCCAAAAAAATTGCAAGATATCATGTCAATGCGGTAAATGTCAGACCAGAGCACTTCACAAGAATCCAAAGAAGACTTGTCAACCAACACAACCACGGTGTCGTTAGTGGCTCCAAGTTGATGGATGTTCTTGGAAAGAAATCAGAGAACTTATAGACTTGTCAACCAACATAACCACGGTGTCGTTAGTGGCTCCACGTTGATGGATGTTCTTGGAAAGAAATCAGAGAACTTATAGACTTGTCCGGCGGGCAATGAGGATGACATATCGACTAAACTAAACTAAACTAAACTAAACTAAACTAAACTAAACTAAACTAAACTAAACTAAACTAAACTAAACTAAACTAAACTAAACTAAACTAAACTAAACTAAACTAAACTAAACTAAACTAAGCTAAGCTAAACTAAACTAAACTATCAAAGATTTATTCTGGACCCGCTTGGGACACACACACTAAATGAGCAGCTGAATGTGGTCGTCATTGCCTGTGATAGACAAACAACAACATTATGAAGAACTGATATGAGATATTAAATCTCCCAGATCTTCTATCTTCTTTCTTCTTTTCTCTTTTCACTGATATCTAAAAGGTGTCGTGGTTATATCATTTGTCGTTCTTGAGGTGCTCGAACTGTCTGAATTAGTGATTTTCCTTTGTTGTTACATGTCTCTGTCACTGCATCTATCCATCTTCTTCTGGGTCTTCCTCTTGGTCTTTTTCCATGCATTCTCGAGAAGAACGCCCTTGATGGTGATTAATGAGCATTCATTCTGACCAGGTGGCCAAACTATTTAAGTTGTTGTGTAACAACAAATGCCTGTATTGCTTCTTCTAATTATTTTAGTTCCACACTTTGCGCCAGGCTGTGGACCATTCTAGTCAATATTTCAAGCTAGCAGTAAAAAATCCGACATTCTATGTCTGTTTTTGTTCTCCAGTAATGAGTAACAATCCCTATCTATTCTTTGGGCTATCGGGTCTTTACTAAATCTTTGGTAGATTGAACTTTCTTGTTAAAACATAAATCTTGCTCACACTGATCAGAATGTTATTATTTTTTTTTATTATCCTTTCCTCCATAGGTCTTCTAACTTATCCTCATCTATTTGTCCATCTTTTTTTCCCTTCCTTTTTCCTTCCTTCTTTCCTTCATTCCTTCACTCCTACATTATAAGCGACTTAAATAAATTAAAAAAAAATATATATATATATTTATTTATTGACAGATTGCCACCACCCCCGGTATTGGCTGGCGCCCTGTCACCAAACTACGCCCTCTACAACGCGGAGAAACTCCACAACAGGAGGGTCATCGGGCCGACTTCTTTCGCTTTTCTGAACGGTAAGGCTGAGGGATATCATTAGGTGGTTCCATCCTTTTGTGGGGAGCAACGGTGGCTCAGGTGGAGGTGAACTGGACTATTTATAGCAAGAGGCAGGGTTCGACCACGATCGATGTGTTCACCCAGCATCAAATGGATCACCATCATCATCAAGTACCATGCCTGCAGTTATTAACTGCTACACAAATCATAATTTTCGTTCCTCTTCTTTTGGATCCTCCTCCTATTGGAAGACCAGACACTTACGCAGACTCATCATCATCATCGTCATTATCATCATCATCATCATCATCATCATCAAGTACCGAGCCTGCTAGCGTAGGTGATCATGCCTCTCCACAACTTTCGATCTCGACAGTCATTTATCATTTCTGTTGTTGACCTTCTGCCAAGCCATTCTCTTAAACTGCACTGGTATCTTTTTCCCTTTGTTTCCCTCTATCTCTTCATCCCTCAGTTTTCCCACTTGTTACAATATATTCCAGCTGTTTCCTTCTCATCACATTGCCAAAAGATGATGATTGTTTCTTCCTAATATTGAATATTAGCTCTCTTTTTGT
The DNA here is from genome assembly GCA_032433765.1 of Megaustenia siamemsis. Classification (NCBI taxonomy): domain Eukaryota; kingdom Metazoa; phylum Mollusca; class Gastropoda; order Stylommatophora; family Ariophantidae; genus Megaustenia; species Megaustenia siamemsis. Next base: position 10,739,336 of record JAVIAB010000107.1, on the reverse strand, counting down.
TTTGGCCTCTTTCAGAACGTTTTCATTACTCTTCTTAGCTGTTCATGGTTTTCCCAACATTGTTTTGTAAAACCACATTTCTACAGCCTCCGGTGATTTTCTTGTTTGTTATCCTATTGTCCATGATTCACATCCGTATGTTAAGACTGGCTCTACATAACATTTAAGAACTCTTTTTCTTGTTTCTGTTGTAAAAAATGGATTGTACATTATCTTCCTCATTTTATGTTTTAATGGATACCTGAATTTTTTTTGGTTTAAGTTGAAATAGAACATCCTGGCTTGGGCGATCACCGCATCATCTATAAAATTGGCACGAGCACAATATTTCCTAAACTTCTTAAAGGCACAGATGGACGTCTTTCATCATCATATCGGCTGGCGTGGGCGATCATGTCCTTATACAATTCTCTGTCCTCGGTGCATCAGATCAATTCACTAGTCTACTTACTAGGCACATCATGAGAAGAGGAAAGTTGGAATATTTGGTTACAACTGGCAAAATAAAAGGAAAGAGAGATCGCGGACGACAAAGAGAGAAAATACTGGATAGCTTGGTGTTATGGTATGGAAAACAGTCAATAACAGAACTGATACGATGCACTGTAGATAGAAGATTGTAGAGGGACATGATCGCCTACGCCAACCGGCAGGGTACATGATGATGATGAGTCGACTGTTTACGGTACCGCGACAATAAGATGATTTAGTATCTCCTCTTTTTGTCGTCCACGATCTCTCTTTCCCACTTTATTGCCAGTTATAACAAAGTACTCCAACTTTCAAAGGAAATGAAGACGGGAGAGAGAGAAAGAGAGAGACATTGAGAGAGACAGAGAGGGCCAGAGAAAGAAATTGAAAGCGGAAAGAACACTGTGTAAAAAAAAACAGCGGCTAGAGTTAAAAAGAAATGAAGGCAGGAGAAAGGAAGAGAGAGAGAGAGAGAGAGACACAGACAGAAAGACACAGAGAGAGAGAGACAGGGAGAGCAAGAGTGACAGACAGAGAGAGAAAGCGAAAGAGAACATTAGAGTATACGTTTTATTTAACCATCACAATTAGAAAGTCTCAAGAAATAGAGAGTAAGAGAGAAAGAGTGAGAGAGAGAGAGAGAGTGAGAGAGAGACAGAGAGAAGATAGAATACCAAAGTATACGATATCTAAATAAAATATTATGCCCCAGAGAACGGAAAAATGAACAAATACAGAAGAGATGGAGCAAGACGGCTAGGGAGACTGTGAACAATTAATTGTATTGATTTCACAAATAGTGTAAACATCACCGAGCATATCTAAACTACAAGACAAAATGTCTCCCTAGCAACAAATGTAAGAAAAAAAACACACACACATACTTGTTTTGCAATGGACGATGGGTCGTGCCAGCAACTGTCATTAATTTCAACCAAACGTGAGAAAACGTCCGCCCAAAATAGTCTTTGCACTTCACGTGAACATCGTTATTCATGACAACCAGGCAGATCGCGTTTGTTTGTTCGCTTGTCACCAAATACTGACCAGGTGTTCTCAACCTGTAAAAGCTGTGGCTCCCATCCAACGATCAATGTTGTAGTTAGTGAACGACTAATCATGTTGGGGGTCTTCAGAAGCTAACACAAACATCATTTAATTAATACTAGAGCCATACTTCTTCTTCTTCTTCTTTTCTTTTTTCACTGATACCTAAAAGGGTGTCGTGGTTTATATCATTTGTCGTTCTTGTGCTTCCCGAATTGTCTGAATTAGTGATTTTCCTTTGTTGTTACATGTCTCTGTCACTGCATCTATCCATCTTCTTCTGGGTCTTTCTCTTGGTCTTTTTCCATGCATTCTCGAGAAGAACGCCCTTGATGGTGATTGGTGAGGATTCATTCTGACCAGGTGACCAAACCATTTAAGTTGTTGTTGTTCTATATATTCTTGGTAGGGTTTTGTTCCTACTATTTTTCTTATGGTTTCATTTGGTATTCTATCTCTTCTTGTGTTTGTTTGTTACTTTTCTCAAGCAACGCATCTCACATGTATTGATCTTTCTTAAATGAGATTTAGAAAGGGTCCATGTTTGACTTTCATAGCACAAAGTTGGTATGAAAATGCTATTTATCATTTGTTGTTTAGCTGGCATAGAAATGTTTGGATGTCTTAACAATGGTGAAAGCTGGTATGTGACAGCATTTGCTTTATGCATTCTCATGTCAATTTCTCTGTCTAGTTTTCCATCTTCTGTGAACATTGTGCCTAAATACTTGAATTCCTCTACTTGTTTTATTTCTTTATCTTTGATCTTGATGTTTAATGGGTGTCTTAATTTGCTTATTCTTATAGCCTCTGTTTTTGCTGTTACCATACAGAGTACGCAAATTCTGAATCACTCTTAATCTTTGCTTCTAATGTTTACCACAAGATAATCTTTGGTTTGCTTCTCGTTTATCTCCAACTTGAGTGCCTCTCATTTATCTCTTTTACAAATGTCTTTCTTTTAAATTTCTTGCCATTTATCTCCTTATAACTGTCTTTATTTTAACTTCCTTTCCATGTATCTCCCTTATAACTGTCTTTATTTTAACTTCCTTTCCATGTATCTCCCTTATAGCTGTCTTTTTTAACTGCCTTTCCATGTATCTCCCTTATAGCTGTCTTTATTTTAACTTCATTTCCATGTATCTCCCTTATAACTGTCTTTATTTTAACTTCCTTCCATTGTATCTCCCTTATAGCTGTCTTTTTTAACTTCCTTTCATTGTATCTCCCTTATAGCTGTCTTTTTTAACTTCCTTCCATTGTATCTCCCTTATAGCTGTCTTTTTTAACTTCCTTTCATTGTATCTCCTTTATAGCTGTCTTTTAAAACTTCCTTTCCATTGTATCTCCCTTATAGCTGTCTTTTTTTAACTTCCTTTCATTGTATCTCCCTTATAGCTGTCTTTTTAAACTTCCTTTCCATGTATCTCCCTTATAGCTGTCTTTATTTTAACTTCATTTCCATGTATCTCCCTTATAACTGTCTTTATTTTAACTTCCTTTCATTGTATCTCCCTTATAATTGTCTTTTTTAACTTCCTTCCATTGTATCTCCCTTATAGCTGTCTTTTTAAACTTCCTTTCATTGTATCTCCCTTATAGCTGTCTTTTTAAACTTCCTTTCCATTGTATTTCCCTTATAGCTGTCTTTTAAAACTTCCTTTCCATTGTATTTCCCTTATAGCTGTCTTTTTAAACTTCCTTTCCATTGTATTTCCCTTATAGCTGTCTTTTTAAACTTCCTTTCATTGTATCTCCCTTAAAGCTGTCTTTTTTAACTTCCTTTCATTGTATCTCCCTTATAGCTGTCTTTCTTTTAACTTCCTTTTCATTGTCTTTCTTTTACCGTCCTTCAGATTGCTGCTATTCTCTTCATTCTCTCTCTCTCTCTTTCTTTCTCTCTCTTTGCGATCAGGACTCAATCAGAGTAGGATCCAGACTCTCTCATGCAGTTAGCTGTCTGTTTAAATGATTCGATTGTCCCATATATTTTCTCTTCCAGGGAGGTGGGTGTGGACCACATTGCTCTTCTCAGGTCTGTGTAACTTGGGGTGGACCCCTTCGTGGCACGTGGCCCAGCATTCCACCTGCCTGGGGGGACTCCACAGACAGAACATCATAATTAGAATCTGTTAGATCCATTCCGTTTGAATACCTGTTAAAACGTTGCACTGTGTTCTGCGCCAGTGGCCCAGTGCATCCGATTTCAGCCAGCATTTTATTCAGGTTTGCTTTCTTTAGCCTTTGATCGTCCCCAATTTTCCTGCAAGGCAGCAGATCGTCTTTTCTGTAGGTGGATTCTTCCCTTAGATGGTCGGCCCTCCCAGGTTTACGAGCACCATCTGCCCGAGCTTGATATAGTTCTCTTCATTCTAACTGCATCTCCTTTACCTTCTTCCTTATTGCCCCTCTTTTACCTTCCTTCTAATTGCCCCTCTTTTACCTTCCTTCTAATTGCCCCTCTTTTACTTTAGTTTTAATTGCCTCTCTTTTATCTTACTTCTGACTGTCATCTGGTACCTTCCTTCTAACTGCCCCTCTTTTACTTTACTTTTAATTGCCTCTCTTTTATCTTACTTCTGACTGCCCTCTGGTGCCTTCCTTCTACTAGCTCCTCTTTTACCTTCCTTCTAAATGCTCTTCTTCTACATGTTATCTTCTCTCCTTTCACTTTCCTTATAACTGTCTCCCTTTTATCCTCCGCCTGAAGCTCAATGCATTACAAGTTTTAAAAAAATACATATTCTCGATCATGTTTCTAACGTCCCTTTATCTTCTCTCTATTACCCTTATTCACATTTTTTCCCCTAGTCGTTCTTATTAAGTAATTCTTGTTTATAAACGTTCTTTTTCAAGCTGTCATCACTGAGTTGTTTTTGTTATAAATCCACACTTTCCATCAACCATCGAGTCTAACTGTACTACATTAGTTGTTTATGTAACGTTCATGATAAATGTTTTTTTTTGCAGGCAGTGTGTACACCGTGACGGCGGATAGGAAGGTTGTCAATGTGGCAACCTGCATCCCAAAAGTGATTGTCAACCTGGCCACCCCTGGATGTAGTAAGTATCTGTGTCATTCAACATTTAACGTCGAAAAGTGTCACATTTTATTATCCCTAATGTCAATGTTGGTGTCAATGTCAGTGACGATACCAATGCCCATATCTGTGTCAATGTCAGTGACGATACCAATGCCCATATCTGTGTCAATGTCAGTGACGATACCAATGCCCATATCAGTGTCAATGTCAGTGACGATACCAATGCCCATATCTGTGTCAATGTCAGTGACGATACCAATGCCCATATCAGTGTCAATATCAGTGACGATACCAATGCCCATATCTGTGTCAATGTCAGTGACGATACCAATGTCCATATCAGTATCAATATCAGTTACGATAGCAACGCCCATATCAGTATCAATGTCAGTGACGATACCAATGCCCATATCTGTGTCAATGTCAGTGACGATACTAATGCCCATATCTGTGTCAATGTCAGTGACGATACTAATGCCCATATCTGTGTCAATGTCAGTGACGATACTAATGCCCATATCTGTGTCAATGTCAGTGACGATACTAATGCCCATGTCAGTGTCAATGTCAGTGACGATATTAATGCCAATGTCAGTGACGATACGAATGCCCATGTCATTGTCAACGTCAGTGACGATACTAATGTCAATGTCAGTGACGATGCTAATGCCCATATCTGTGTCAATGTCAGTGACGATACTAATGCCCATGTCAGTGTCAATGAAAATGTCAGTGCCCATGTCAGTGTTCATGACAGTGTCAAAGTCATTACTAGTGTCAGCGCCAGTGCCCATATCAGTGTCCATATCACTGTCCATATTAGTATCAATGTCAATGCCCATATCAGTGTAAATGTCAATGTCCATATCAGTGTCAATGTCAGTGTCCATATCAGTGTCAATTTCAGTGTCCATATTAGTGTCAATGTCAGTGCCCATATCAGTGTCAATGTCAGTGTCCATGTCAGTGTCCATGCCAGTGCCCATATTAGTGTCAATGTCAGTGCCCATATCAGTGTCAATGTCAATGTCCATATCAATGTCAATGTCAATGTCAGTGTCCATGTCAGTGTCCATATCAGTGTCCATGTCAGTGTCCATATTAGTGTCCATGTCAGTGTCCATATCAATGTCAATAGCAGTGTCCATATCAGTTTCAATGTCAGTGTCAATGTCAGTGTCAATATTAGTGTCAATGTCTGTGTCCCTATCATTGTCACTTTCAGTGTCAATGTCAGTGTCCCTATCATTGTCAATGTCAGTGTCAATGTCAGTGTCAATGTCAGTGTCCATATTAGTGTCAATGTCAATCTCCATATCAGTGCCCATGTCAGTGTCCTTATCAATGTCAATGTCAGTGTCCATATCAATGTCAATGTCAGTGTCCATATCAGTGTCAATGTCCGTATCAGTGGCAATCTCTATATCAATGTCAATGTCAGTGTCCATATCAGTGTCAATGTCCGTATCAGTGGCAATCTTTATATCAATGCATTTGTCAGTGTCCATATTAGTGTCAATGTCCGTATCAGTGGCAATCTCTATATCAATGTCAATGTCAGTGTCCATATCAATGTCAATGTCCGTATCAGTGGCAATCTCTATATCAATGTCAATGTCAGTGTCCATATTAGTGTAAATGTCCGTATCAGTGGCAATCTCTATATCAATGTCAATGTCAGTGTCCATATCAGTGTCATTGTCCGTATCAGTGGCAATCTCTATATCAATGTCAATGTCAGTGTCCATATCAGTGTCATTGTCCGTATCAGTGGCAATCTCTATATCAATGTCAATGTCAGTACCCCTATTAGTGTCAATGTCAATCTCTATATCAGTGTCAATGTCAGTGTCCCTATCAATTTCAATGTCAGTGCCAATTTCTGTGTCAATGCCAGTGTCCCTATCATTGTCAATGTCAGTGTCCCTATCATTGTCAATGTCATTGTCAATGTCAGTGTCAATGTCAGTGTCCACGTCAGTGTCCATGTCAGTCTCCCTATCATTGTCAATGGCAGTGTCAATGTCAGTGTCAATGTCAGTGTCAATGTCAGTGTCAATGTCAGTGTCCCTATCAATTTCAATGTCAGTGTCCCTATCATTTTCAATGTCAGTGTCCTTATCATTGTCAATATCAATGTCAGTGTCAATGTCCGTGTCAATGTCAGTGTCCTTATCATTGTCAATGTCAGTGTCAATGTCTTTGTCAATGTCAGTGTCCTTATCATTGTCAATTTCAGTGTCAATGTCAGTGTCAATGTCTGTGTCAATGTCAGTGTCCTTATCATTGTCAATGTCAGTGTCAATGTCAGGGTCAATGTCAGTGCCAATGTCAGTGTCAATGTCAGTGTCCTTATCATTGTCAATGTCAGTGTCAATGTCAGTGTCCTTATCATTGTCAATGTCAGTGTCAATGTCAGTGTCAATGTTAGTGTCCCTATCATTGTCAATGTCAGTGTTTCTATCAATTTCAATGTCAGTGTCAATGTCAGTGTCCCTATTATTGTCAATGTCAGTGTCCCTATCAATTTCAATGTCAGTGTCCCTATCATTGTCAATGTCAGTGTCAATGTCAGTGTCAATGTCAGTGTCCATATTAGTGTCAATGTCAATCTCCATATCAGTGCCCATGTCAGTGTCCTTATCAATGTCAATGTCAGTGTCCATATAAATGTCAATGTCAGTGTCCATATCAGTGTCAATGTCCGTATCAGTGGCAATCTCTATATCAATGTCAATGTCAGTGTCCATATCAGTGTCAATGTCCGTATCAGTGGCAATCTTTATATCAATGCATTTGTCAGTGTCCATATTAGTGTCAATGTCCGTATCAGTGGCAATCTCTATATCAATGTCAATGTCAGTGTCCATATCAATGTCAATGTCCGTATCAGTGGCAATCTCTATATCAATGTCAATGTCAGTGTCCATATTAGTGTAAATGTCCGTATCAGTGGCAATCTCTATATCAATGTCAATGTCAGTGTCCATATCAGTGTCATTGTCCGTATCAGTGGCAATCTCTATATCAATGTCAATGTCAGTGTCCATATCAGTGTCATTGTCCGTTTCAGTGGCAATCTCTATATCAATGTCAATGTCAGTACCCCTATTAGTGTCAATGTCAATCTCTATATCAGTGTCAATGTCAGTGTCCCTATCAATTTCAATGTCAGTGCCAATTTCTGTGTCAATGCCAGTGTCCCTATCATTGTCAATGTCAGTGTCCCTATCATTGTCAATGTCATTGTCAATGTCAGTGTCAATGTCAGTGTCCACGTCAGTGTCCATGTCAGTCTCCCTATCATTGTCAATGGCAGTGTCAATGTCAGTGTCAATGTCAGTGTCCCTATCAATTTCAATGTCAGTGTCCTTATCATTGTCAATATCAATGTCAGTGTTAATGTCCGTGTCAATGTCAGTGTCCTTATCATTGTCAATGTCAGTGTCAATGTCTTTGTCAATGTCAGTGTCCTTATCATTGTCAATTTCAGTGTCAATGTCAGTGTCAATGTCTTTGTCAATGTCAGTGTCCTTATCATTGTCAATGTCAGTGTCAATGTCAGGGTCAATGTCAGTGCCAATGTCAGTGTCAATGTCAGTGTCCTTATCATTGTCAATGTCAGTGTCAATGTCAGTGTCCTTATCATTGTCAATGTCAGTGTCAATGTCAGTGTCAATGTTAGTGTCCCTATCATTGTCAATGTCAGTGTTTCTATCAATTTCAATGTCAGTGTCAATGTCAGTGTCCCTATTATTGTCAATGTCAGTGTCCCTATCAATTTCAATGTCAGTGTCCTTATCATTGTCAATGTCAGTGTCAATGTCAGTGTCAATGTCAGTGTCAATGTTAGTGTCCATATCATTGTCAATGTCAGTGTCCCTATCAATTTCAATGTCAGTGTCAATGTCAGTGTCAATGTCAATGTCAGTGCCAATGTCAGTGTCAATGTCAGTGTCAATGTCAGTGTCAATGTCAGTGTCAATGTTAGTGTCCATATCATTGTCAATGTCAGTGTCCTTATCTTTGTCAATGTCAGTGTCAATGTAAATGTCCTTATCATTGTCAATGTTAGTTTCAATATCAGTGTCAATGTCAGTGTCCCTATCATTGTCAATGTCAGTGTCCTTATCATTGTCAATTTCAATGTCAATGTAAGTGTCCTTATCATTGTCAATTTCAGTGTCAATGTCAGTGTCCCTAACAATTTCAATGTCAGTGTCAACACCAGTGTCAATGTCAGTATCAATGTCGGTGTCCCTATCATTGTCAATGTCAGTGGCAATGTCGGTGTCCCTATCAGTTTCAATGTCAGTGTCAATGTCAGTGTCAATGTCAGTGTCAATGTCAGTGTCAATGTCAGTGTCCCTATCATTGTCAATTTCAGTGTCAATGTCAGTGTCCCTATCATTGTCAATGTCAGAGTCAATGTCAGTGTCAATGTCAGTGTCAATGTCCGTGTCCCTATCATTGTCAATGTCAGTGTCAATGTCAGTGTCCCTATCATTGTCAATGTCAGAGTCAATGTCAGTGTCAATGTCAGTGTCCCAGTGTCTATTTGAGAGTGAATGAACGCCGTTAAAAGAGCGGGTGGTAGAGTGGATGAAACGCCATCATCTCCAGATAAGATGAACACAAGGTCCAATCACGACAGAGTCAAACAAGCATATCTTTTTTTTAATACGGGAGATGACATTAACAATTCTGACTTGAACATTTTCTGTCTACGTTGCTGGACTTCTGACCTTTAAACACCACCCCCCCCCCCTCTTTCTCTTTCCTATAAATCCCCGGAAACCCCAGATTTGAAATAAAAACTATAACGACAGCTTTAATGCTGATGTCACTGCTTCAAGTCCTACAGAATCCATGTCTCTGGTATGATCAAAGCAAAGAAATGAATAAAAATGTGAAGCTGTAGTCAAGCTAATTGTAAAGAGAAATGAAACAAATATATATATATATATATAAACAGTATGGTTAAAGCTTCACACATACACACACAGAGAGAGAGAGAGAGAGAGAGAGAGAGAGAGAGACAGACAGACAGACAGACAGACAGAGATATGTAAATAAATATAAATATGTAAACATTTACATATCTATGTGTGTGTGTGTTGTATGTTTGTTCCTGCTGAAGGCCTATTGGGCCGAAACGTTGTTCTAATTTGTGTCGTTCACTTAATACATAAAGCTTTAACCATGCCGTTTTTTTTCTATATATTTTTTCATGTCTCCGGTATGAGCCGATGACGTAGACAAAAACCTCAAACCTGAAAATGAAGAATAGACGTTTTAAACCAGGCAAATATAGTTTGAAGCAGTTTAGACCAGTTCAACCAGTTTTAAACCAATTCGGCCCAGTTTAAAGCAGTTTGGTGCATTTTAGAACAATTTGAACCCGGTTGAAACAATGCAAACCAGTTTGAACCAACTATTTTAAACTAGATTAAACCGGTTTGTACAATTTTGAGCAAGTTTAAACTAGACTATCTATCTATCTATCTATCTATCTATCTATCTATCTATCTATCTATCTATCTATCTATCTATCTATCTATCTATCTATCTATCTATCTATCTATCTATCTATCTATCTATCTATCTATCTATCTATCTATCTATCTATCTATCTGTCTGTCTGTCTGTCTGTCTGTCTGTCTGTCTGTCTGTCTGTCTGTCTGTCTGTCTGTCTGTCTGCCTGCCTGTCTGCCTGTCTGTCTGTCTATCTGTCTATCTGTCTATCTGTCTATCTGTCTATCTGTCTAGCTGTATGTCTGTCTGTCTGTCTGTCTGTCTGTCTGTCTACTTTTCAAGCCGTGGCTGGTCAAGGGACATAGACCCAGATACTCTTTCTCTTTTTCTGAATTTTCTTTCTAGCAATCTCAGTCCTTGCAAAGATCTTCTATTAAATTTCGCCATTTGTAGTTCTATGCAAGCATCTCAAACTCATTGAGAGAACCGATTCCTGCTGCCTTGAAATCTTGACTTGAATGAATCTTAGTTGACGTTGACACCCTCTCTCCACAGGGACCCCTGCAAGTTGTGGTCTGCTGTCCAGTATTAAAGTTGGCGCAAATGGTCAGCTTCTGGTACTGGACGCATACAGGGGACTCTTCCAGGTGAATCCAGCTACCGGTAGGTGATGTGTGTGTGTGTGGGTGTGTGTGTTACAAGATGGTGATGTGTGATTTAAACTATATAGGGTATCCACAAAAACACTCATTGGTTTAAAGTATAAAAATAAAAAAAACCTATCAGAATATCTTATACGTCGGTGACTACAGCTGCATCAACTTATAAAGTTTCATTTGGGATCAGTTGGCATCACACACGCTTGATGTGCGCCACAACAGTTACTCGGAAAATAACGATGCGATAATCATGCTCCGTCCAGATTCTATTCTGCATATCCGGCATGATCGAGTTTACGGCGTTAGAAGAAGAATCTAAGAAAAGAATGACGAAAAAGAAACAAAAAATATATATAATAATAGACGGCGAGGAAGAAGAATAAGACGAGTTATAAAAGATGAGACTAACACTGTCATTTAAAATAAAAATAATTTTGTAACAGAAAAAGAGGAAAGGAAAATCATGATGGGGAAACAGGATAAAAAAAATAGAATGACGAATGTGATTAATTTACAGTAAACATCCGTTATTTGCAAAAATAAAAATGATCAAACTGTATTGTACACTGTTAGTTTTTGGAATACGAGTACATGATACATTTTTGGGTAACAAGGCATCCAAAGTCAGGGCATCAAACGTCAGGGCATCAAGCCTCAGGACAACAAACGCCAGGGCATCAAACCTCATGGCATGAAACGTCAGGGAACAAAACGCCAGGGCATCAAGCCTCAGGGCAACAAACGCCAGGGCATCAAACCTCAGGGCAACAAACGCCAGTGCATCAAACCTCAGGGCATGAAACGTCAGGGAACAAAACGTCAGTGCATCAAACCTCAGGGCATGAAACGTCAGGGAACAAAACGTCAGTGCATCAAACCTCAGGGCATCAAACTTGTTAAAGTATGATAGGACTAATTGATACTTTTGAGATATTTATATAAGTAATGCCGTCATGTGTCCACCTTGCTGATTGGAACACGAGCCTGCTGTGTTCAACGTACCAGTATATGCAGTCAGGATTGTGAAGTGAACTCGGTAGATGAAGTAGCTAAATAATTTCACTCACTGAATTAATATATTTGCTGTGTATGATCAAAGCTGAAAAAAGTAAAGATGAAGATGTTGACGTGTTGGTATAAGCCGCTGGTCGTTAGATACAGAAAGTTAATACCAGGAAATGAGAAAGCAGATCAGCTGGCAAAGGAAGGTTCAACAAGTTAATACCAGGAAATGAGAAAGCTGATCAGCTGGCAAAGGAAGGTTCAACAAGTTAATACCAGGAAATGAGAAAGCAGATCAGTTGGCAAAGGAAGGTTCAACAGGTTAATACCAGGAAATGAGAAAGCAGATCAGTTGGCAAAGGAAGGTTCAACAAGTTAATACCAGGAAATGAGAAAGCAGATCAGTTGGCAAAGGAAGGTTCAACAGGCACACAACTAGATACACCAGTTACATACCATTATAAGAAACAGATAATCAAATCAATCAGAGGACCACAAGCCCCAAATCAGGATGCCTTTCATAATATGAATAGATATGAACAAGTTATCATTATACGCCTCAGAACAGGACACAATCGACTCCATAGTCACATGTATACAAAATTCAAGATCGGCACATCAACTACTTGTACATGTGGACAGGCACCCCAGACTGCTGAACACATACTTCAAGACTGCACTGAATATAGTAAAAAGTAAGTAAAGTACCCCCCGTCACGCCAAGTGGCGTATAGGGAAATATGGTGTTAGTGACCCTATATTTTACAGACCTTCAGCACATGATTTTTGGGGTAATGTGGTCGGTATTACGCCCGTGCTGCTTTTACTTTCCCAGAAAAAATCCGGTACCCATTTAAGGCTGGGTGAACCCGGAGCCGTCGGTTGGGATCGAACCCTACCCCTTGTCCGTAGTAGTCCAGTTCACTAACCACTGAGCTATCGCGGCTCCTACTAATTTTTAGGGAATTAGTAAAACCCAGGTGTCCTCGCCAGGATTACGAACCCCGGCTGTTGCCGTGGTAAGCCAACCGACTGAATATAGTAGACTGAGGAAAATCCATTGGCCCATAGGTACAACACTACAGACAAAACTATATGGGCCACTGCAAGAATTACAAAAGACAGTAACATTTATACAGGAAACGACATTGCTGATATAGACAATACTTCAGGCGAATGAAAGATAGATACAGAAAGTTGATGTGATCAACAAGAATAACTTCCTTGATTTCATGGGTTCTGCTTGAGAAATTGAAACGCGTCCATTCTAGTGGGGTAGCAATACAATGTCTTCTACGTCAGCAGGTTCCCGGAATTGTGAAGCTGAAAGTGCAGAAAGCTAGTGGTACGCCATGCTGGCTCAGTTGTAACACAAATGGGGGCCTCGGTAGCCTAGTAGGGAAAACCACCCGACTGGGCTACCGACGTTCGGACAACCCGTGTTCGATTCCCACTGGAAGCAGTTGTACTCGTGGTTGGAAAAAAAATACCCCATCAGTCGACCCAGCCGCTGGCAGAAATGGGTACCTGGGTATTACTCTGGGAAGGTGAGGAATGCCGCCTCGCATCGTGAGTTTCGATGCTTGAAGAGACACTATCCAGAAGTCTCCGAACACTTCTGGATAGGATGCCGAGCACACATGAGTAAAAAATTCGCCTGTTAAGACGCCGATTCAAGTCTCGTACTTTACCTTTACCTTTACAAATGGGTGTACATTCAAGACAGACCATGACAGCAAGCAGGTTGCCTAACCATCGCCATCTGTAGAAGTAGGCCTAAAAAAAAAGGAAAACCTCAAAACACCCAACTAGAGTGACGTTCTCAGCTACAGGAGCTATTAAGGCTGACGTTATTCTACCCATAATCCCCCTGCTCGGAAAGCCGGAAACCTCACGCTAGTTTGGGATTTGCTGGGGTTTCCTTTCAGCCATCAGGCCTACCTCTATCGATGGCACTGGCCTGACTCAATGCTCGAGCCACTGGTACAGGTCCAGGAGTTCATGAACTTGGGAAGTATCTTGACCGGCGTCAGGAAGTCTCCACGCAGAAATCGTAACAAGATGGTGGAAAGCCGAAGGCATAAAAAAAGTAGAGCCCGTCACGCCATGTGACGTATAGGTAATATGGTTTTAGTGACCATAAATTTTACAGACCTTCAGCACATGATTTTTGGGGTAATGTGGTCGGTATTACGCCCGTGCCGCTTTACTTTCCCAGAAAAAATCCGGTACCTATTTAAGGCTGGGTGAACCCGGAGCCGTCGGTTGGGATCGAAAACTACCTCTTGTCCTTTGTGGTCCAGTTCATACCAAAGCCGTAGGCATACCACTAACTATCACAGCTTCTCAAGCACTCTCTCTCTCACTCTCTCTCTCTCACTCTCTCTCTCTCTCTCTCTCTCTCTCTCTCTCTCTTCACTTGTTCCTATACCCCTTCGGTTCGGGTGTCGAGGGAGACATCAATGTTCTAGCTCTTGCATGTCTGGCAGCTTCAACCATCGCCATTTGATGCTTATTGCTGTAGCATTTCTCGTATGTTGTTAATGCATGTTATTAGATCTACCGCGGCCTCATCTTCCACCTCCTCTTTTAAAATATATTTTGTGCAGTAAAAAAAAGAAAAAAGTAAAGTACCCCCGTCACGCCAAGTGGCGTATAGGGAATATGGTGTTAGTGACCATACATTTTACAGACCTTCGGCACATGATTTTTGGAGTAATGTGGTCAGAATTACGCCCGTGCCGCTTTATTTTCCCAGAAAAAATTCCGGTACCCATTAAAGGCTAAGTGAACCGGAAGCCATCGGTTGGGATCGAACCCTACCTCTTGTCCTTTGTAGTTAAGTTCACTAACCACTGAGCTATCGCGGCTCCCATTTTGTGTAGTAATCTCGGGGTATTCTTTCCATATGAATAAACCATTTCATTTGTTGACTCATATCATTGTTATATCTTTGTGTGTGTGTATGTCTATGTCAGTCATATCTCATATCTTTGTGTGTGTGTGCATGTCTATGTTTGCCACATCTCATATCTTTGTGTGTGTGCATGTCTATGTCAGTCATATCTCATATCTTTGTGTGTGTGCATGTCTATGTTTGCCACATCTCATATCTTTGTGTGTGTGTATGTCTATGTCAGTCATATCTCATATCTTTGTGTGCATGTCTATGTCAGTCATATCCCATATCTTTGTGTGTATGTCTATGTAAGTCATATCTCATATCTTTGTGTGCATATCTATGTTAGGCATGTGTCATATCTTTGTGTGCATGTCTATGTCAGTCATATCTCATATCTTTGTGTGCATGTCTACGTTAGTCATGTGTCATTTCATTGTGTGTGCATGTCTATGTCAGTCATATCTCATGTCTTTGTGTGCATGTCTATGTTAGGCATGTGTCATATCTTTGTGTGTGCATATCTATGTTAGTCATATCTCTTATCTTTGTGTGCATGTCTATGTTAGTCATGTGTCATATCTTTACGTGTATGTCTGTGTTAGTCATATCTCATATCTTGATGTGTTTGCATGTCTGTGTTAGTCACCTCTAGTGACTCGGGCAGATGGTGCTCGTCAACCTGGGAGGGCCGACCATCTAAGGGCAGAATCCCCCTACAGAAAAGACAATCTGCTGCCTTGCAGGAAGATTGGGGACAATCAAAGGCTAAGGAAAGCAAACCTGAATATAATGCTGGTTGAAATATATATATAAAGAAAGCAACAAGAAAGGTCTCAGTCTGAATAGTAAGAAAACAAAAGTAATGATCATATCGAAGAAACATTAATCATCATCATGCAGTATAAAAGTAAAGAAGGACAAATCTGAAACAAGTGCAACGCGTCAAATACTTGGGCACAACAATAACATCAGATGGAAGATGCACCACAGAAATAAGAAACAGAATAGCTCAGGCCAAAATAGCATTTCAGAAATTTAAAAACGGCATGAGTAGGCTTCTGCAGCAAATCTATGTCAATAGAAGTGAAAAAGATGGTTCTTCGGTGTTATATAAAGCCAATTCTGACCTATGGAAGCAAATCATGTACAGTAGACAAACAAATGAAAAGATGATTAGAGGCCACAGAGGATTTCTCAGAAGAATGTTGAAAGATCCCAGGACAGCTTAAAAAGACCAACGAGTAAATTCTCAAAAAAGCCAACACAAAAAGGGAGCTCATAAAAAACATCAGAAAGAAACAATAATCAATTTTCAGGCACATCATGAGAAGATGAAAGTTGGAATACTTGGTTACAACTGACAAAATACGGTGAAAGAGAGTTCGTGGGCAACAAAGAGGGAAGATACTAGATAGCTTGGTGTCATGGCATGGACAAAGGTAAACGACAGAATTGGTACGATGCCCTGTGAATAGAAAATTGTGGAAGGACATAACCGCCTACGGCAACCGGTATGGCACTTGATGATGATGATGATGAATATCATATTTAGAGTGATATCCCACAACGCAAACATCACCATGACAACATGACACAACAGTCAACATCATCTCGCACAGGCACAGTGAGGCTCCTGTATTCGGCAGCCAAACCTGTTGGAGGGCGTGTTCCAAAGTACCTCAACGACATGGTACAGACTGCAGATGGCATCATCCTAATTAGCGACTCTAGCGACAAGTTCGACGCACTTAACGACATCTACATTATCATGGAAGGCAGAGCTAGTGGCAGGTAATGTACCGACACTTTGTACACTTGTCCTTATTGTATAATTAATAACCTATTGATCTGTTCCGTCATTACTCCTGTTCCAAAACCTTGCTCTGCCATTTCTCTTATTCTCTCTCCATATTCCTGAATGGTCTCGTTCTTCCCTTGCTGTGCCCTTGTCAATTTCATGATGGCATATTGCTCATCTTTGAACTTTCTATACCTCTTTTTTAAGTATGTCTTAAATTCTTGCCACGATTATTCTTTCATTTCCTCTGTTCTTCTCACACAATTTGCCACTCCTCCTTGACTAGTAGCTACTGCCAATTCTTTTCTTTTCTGTTTGCCCTAGACACGTTTGGCATTGCTTTCATGGTCACTTTTAAAGTGATAATAATAACATAATTATATGATATATAAATATCTATCTATCTATTGACCTTTCGAGCCGTAACCGGCCCATAGGGCGTAGACCAAGATACACCTTCTCTTATCTGAATTTTTGTTCTAGCAGTTTTCTTTTAAAGATATTTTATCAAATCTCGCCATCTGTCTCTGTTCTGTGCAAGCAGTTCTATCTCATTGAGGGAGCCGATTCCTGCTGCTCTTGCCTCTCTCATCAATGTTCTTCTCAGTGTCTCCCTGGGTCTTCCTCTTTTTCTTTTACCTGTTGTTTCCCATATGAGGGCTTGCTTTGCTATTCGATTATTATCTCTTCTCATCACATGTCCAACATATGACCATCGTCTTTTCTTTATTACTGAAGATATTAGTGGTTGATTGGCGATTTCTCTAATTTCCTCGTTTGTTTTGAATTCGTTCCATTCTATACCAAGTATTTTCCTTAGACATTTATTTTCGAATGCGTTCAACTTTGTTTCTATATCTCTTGTTGTTTTCCAGCTTTCACACGCATACGTAAGGGTTGATAGTACATTTGATTTGAATAGCCTAAGCGTTGTGTTTGTGCTGATGAGTTTATATAAATATATTGATGAACAAACCTATCCATGATGAAGACGAATGCGTCGGGTCGTAAGGGTCAAAAGCTTTTTTGGTTCGTAAAAAAAGTCACCAAAACCAAGATCTTTCTTGCATGTTCGAAAAGTAAGTAAAGAGCCCCGTCACGCCAAGTGGCGTAAAGGAAATATGGTGTTCATCATCATCATCATGTGCCTTCTCCGCAACGAAGGTTGGCTACCATGGATCGCCATTCTACTCTGTTTCTTGCTTTGATGGTGCAGGCTGTCATAGATTGACTTGACCATCTTTTGATGTTACTCGTCCATGTTAGTCTTGGTCCGCCTGTGCCTCTTTTACCTTGTATTTTTCCTTTGGTATTAATATGGTATTAGTGGCCATAAATTTTACAGACCTTCAGCACATGATTTTTGGGGTAATGTGGTCGGTATTACTCCCGTGCCGCTTTACTTTCCCAGAAAAAAATCCAGTACCCATTTAAGGCTGGGTGAACCCGAAAGTCGTCGGTTGGGATCGAACCCTACCTCTTTTACTTTCTAGTCCAGTTCACTAACCACTGAGCTATCGCAGCTCCCTTCTTGCAAGTTACTAGCGCATTAACCACTCAGCCACCGATTGGGACTATTTAGATTTCGTGACGTCATGACGTTAATTTCTTTAACTTTTTCTTCCTTCATCGATTCAATAAACTCTTCATGCTAATTGTTAACACAAATCGGGAGAAATGAACAAAAAAATAGAAAAAAAAACTGCATGGTTAAAGCCTGAAGTGGAAGACAAAAATTAGAACGACTTATCATCTAAATAGGCCTTCAGCATGAGCAAACATGCAACACTCACACACATATATGTATTTAAAATTTTAAAAATAATAAATAATAACAAAAATAATCATTTCGAACTAGAATTTCAAATAAAAATAAAATGCCAACCCTGTATATTGCGCTGTGGCCAGAAGGAAAAAGAACGTTAGTGCGCACGGGACACATGTGCGTGCACCCAAGTTAAAATGTGCGCACACAGTACGCATCACCAGAAGTTCCCACACACAGGTCGGTGTGCATACACAAAGAGCAAATGAACAGACCAGAAGGATACAGGGTACCCAAGTGGATAAAAGATTGAGATATTGCAGTGTGGAATAAGAAATATAGAGGACAACCGAATTGTTGTAGTGTTGTTTAGTAGAGGAGAGATGCGCTTTTAGTAACTTTACTGCAGTTTCGCATTTTTATGCATTTCTTTGCCTTGACCCTGTTAACACAAATCAACAACGTGATGTTATTTACATTGGTTCTTTGGTTATGGAAGGCCCCAGTATCACTGTAAACGAATTAAAATCCATAATTGCTCAACCGCCCGTGCCAGTGGAATCATTCGAATTACTAACTCATCTCCCAAACAAAGAAAGGTAACTGTAGTCCCCATCATATTTACATTGTAACTCGATACTCGTCTATTGTTTCCGCAGAATCTTGGCACTCAACCCAAACACAGGAGCCATCACTGAAGTCTTGAGGGACGTCATCGTGTATCCCAACGGCCTTGAACTCACGGCAGACGGTACGGCTCTCCTTGTGGCCGAGACTGGTAGAGCTAGAATTCTTCGGTCAGTTGCTGTGGTTGTCTTTAATGCCGTGCGTAGTTGTACCACCTGTACAGTTAATATATGTTTCTCTTCTACCACCTGTACAGTTAATATATGTTTCTCTTCATGGCATCTGTGTCCACATATAACCAGGATGGGCATCAGTCAGATTTTAGAGCCAAGAGTGCTGTTCTGATCTTTCCAAATAGGTTTTAGTCTTGCAATGGCCGCTGTAGTTTGGTCTAGTTTAACCAACAAACCAGGTTACAATGGTCGCTGTAGTTTGGTCTAGTTTAACCAACAAAGCAGGTTTCAATAGCCGCTGTAGTTTGGTCTATTTTAACCAACAAACCAGGTTACAATGGTCGCTGTAGTTTGGTCTAGTTTAACCAACAAACCAGATTACAATGGTCGCTGTAGTTTGGTCTATTTTAACCAACAAAGCATGTTTCAATGGTCGCTGTAGTTTGGTCTATTTTAACCAAGAAACCAGGTTACAATGGTCGCTGTAGTTTGGTCTAGTTTAACCAAGAAATCAGGTTTCAATGGTCGCTGTAGTTTCGTCTATTTTAACCAACAAAGCATGTTTCAATGGTCGCTGTAGTTTGGTCTATTTTAACCAAGAAACCAGGTTACAATGGTCGCTGTAGTTTGGTCTATTTTAACCAAGAAACCAGGTTACAATGGTCGCTGTAGTTTGGTCTAGTTTAACCAAGAAACCAGGTTACAATGGTCGCTGTAGTTTGGTCTAGTTTAACCAAGAAACCAGGTTACAATGGTCGCTGTAGTTTGGTCTATTTTAACCAAGAAACCAGGTTACAATGGTCGCTGTAGTTTGGTCTATTTTAACCAAGAAACCAGGTTACAATGGTCGCTGTAGTTTGGTCTATTTTAACCAAGAAACCAGGTTTCAATGGTCGCTGTAGTTTCGTCTATTTTAACCAACAAAGCATGTTTCAATGGTCGCTGTAGTTTGGTCTATTTTAACCAAGAAACCAGGTTACAATGGTCGCTGTAGTTTGGTCTATTTTAACCAACAAACCAGGTTACAATGGTCGCTGTAGTTTGGTCTAGTTTAACCAAGAAACCAGGTTACAATGGTCGCTGTAGTTTGGTCTAGTTTAACCAAGAAACCAGGTTACAATGGTCGCTGTAGTTTGGTCTAGTTTAACCAAGAAACCAGGTTACAATGGTCGCTGTAGTTTGGTCTATTTTAACCAAGAAACCAGGTTACAATGGTCGCTGTAGTTTGGTCTAGTTTAACCAAGAAACCAGGTTTCAATGGTCGCTGTAGTTTCGTCTATTTTAACCAACAAAGCATGTTTCAATGGTCGCTGTAGTTTGGTCTATTTTAACCAAGAAACCAGGTTACAATGGTCGCTGTAGTTTGGTCTATTTTAACCAAGAAACCAGGTTACAATGGTCGCTGTAGTTTGGTCTAGTTTAACCAAGAAACCAGGTTACAATGGTCGCTGTAGTTTGGTCTATTTTAACCAACAAAGCAGGTTTCAATGGTCACTGTTTGCGCTAGTGTAACTGGTGTCTCAGATTTCAAGTACTGCATTAGTTTATTCTATCCCAACAGATACTTCACATTTCAAGGGTTGCAATAGTTTTCGGTATTCTAACAGATATTTAAAGTTTCAAGAGCTGCAGTAGTTTGTTCTATTCTAAAAGATACTTCACATTTCAAGAGCTGCAGTAGTTTGTTCTATTCTAACGACACTTCACATCTCAAGAGCTGCAGTAGTTTGTTCTATTCTAACAGACACTTCACATCTCAAGAGCTGCAGTAGTTTGTTCTATTCTAGCTGAAACTTCACATTTCAAGAGCTGCAGTAGTTTGTTCTATTCCAACAGATACTTCACATTTCAAAGGCTGCAGTAGTTTGTTCTATTCCAACAGATACTTCACATTTCAAAGGCTGCAGTAGTTTGTTCTATTCTAACATATATTTCAGGTTTCAAGAGCTAGAATGGCGTGTGGTATTCAATCAGATATTCAGGGTTCCATTCCTGTATCGTTAACGAGCATCAGTAGTTGCTAAATCCAAGAAAACTAATATCAAAATCGCTCCTTGACGTTTGAAAGTCAACAGTGGTAGTAAAACGTACAATATGTTATGATATGGATATAATCCAGATATTAATAACGTAATTCTACTGTCTAGAGTGTACCATCAACATAATGCAGGTATTAATAACGTAATTCTACTGTCTAGAGTGTACCATCAACATAATGCAGATGTTAATAACGTAATTCCACTGTATAGAGTGTACCATCAACATAATGCAGATATTAATAACGTAATTCCACTGTCTAGAGCAGTGGTGGCCAACTTGAGGTTGCCCGAGGGCCGGATTAAAGCCAAGGCCAAGACCCGCGGGCCACACTTAAGAATATCGTCAAAAATGACAGTAGGGACCTATGCGATATAGTAATATATAAATAATGCTTGCACTTTAACTACATATTTGATTTGTAACAAATCCATAAATTATTCATTTTAAAATTACCTTTAATGTCTCAGTGCGACGATTGTGACTTGTCACAGCTTTCCACCAGAGATTTGAAGTCCACTTCCATTTTTGACGTGGCGATTCGGAGAGTATGGGACAATGTCGAATCGGTCATTCTGTTCCTGGTCTTAGATTTAATTAACTTCATGGAAGAGAATGTTGTCTCGCAGAGATATGTGCTGCCGAATATAGAGCACATCTTTAGTGCCCATTTTCTCAGACACGGGTAACGTTCATTTGGTAGCAATTTCCAGAAGTCAGCTCCTAATGCCTTTACAGTACTGAGGAAGGGGTCACACTGAAGGTCACACAACTCTAGTTGAAGATCTGATGGCTGGCACTCCACTGTGCACTTAATTGGGTTATTAAAAAGTTCCGTTTGCGGACGAAACATTTCAAAATCTTGAAATCGTCGATCAAATTCACAAATCAAATGTTCAATGTCAGCTGCGTACTTACTGAAGTTTGCACTTTCTATCTCTGACAACAACTGCTTACAACTTGAAAAATGGAACAGATCATTTTTTTGCAAAGAAAGTCTAAATAGATTCAGCTTCTTTTTAAAACCATCAACATATCCCATCAATTGAAAAATGGTTTGCTTTTCCCCTTGTAGCTGCAAATTCAATATGTTCAAATGTTGTGTGATGTCTGTGAGATATGCCAGATTATGAAGGAAATTAATGTCTTTGAGTGCATGTGCCAAGTATCAACACTATTGAAAAACAAAGCAATAACTACGGAAGCAAAAAGGGCAATATACAAATCAATTTTTCTACCAACTCTGTGCTATCAGTGCCAGAATTGGACGCTGGACTCTAGAACAATAAGAAAGATAACGACCACAGAAATGAAATGTGTCAGAAGAATGACAGGAAACAGCTTAAGGGACAGAGTAAGAAACACTGACCTGAGGAAGAAACTCGAAATTGAACCAGCCATCGAATACATAAAGAAACAACAGATAAATTGGTTCGGCCACATAACAAGACAGAAAGAACTAACAATGAATCAAAGAGCCATAAACAAACGCTACGAAAACGTCAGATTAAGAGGAAGACCGAGAAAGAGATGGATAAAGGGAATACTAGAGTCACTAGGAGGGATAACATCAGAAGAGGCCAACAGAAGAGCAAAGAATCGCAGATTGTTTCTCCCTCGACGCTACCGGCAACAGAGGAAGGATAGAAGATAGAAGAAGAAGAAGAAGAGTGCATGTTGAAGATCAATGGAGCATGGTAAGTTCTCTCGCAGGAAGTCATAAATGTCATTCTTCAGTTCAAAAAATATTATTAAACATTTCCCTCGACTAAGCCATCTTACTTCTGTATAAAGCAGGAGATCACCGTAGCTAGAATCTACTTCCTCTAAAAATGATAAAAACTTCCTGTGATTTAAAGACTGGTGTCCTCCTCTTATCAAATTTGTTATTTTCACAACAGTAGCCATGGTGTCTTTTAGATTTATGGACTTTGCACAAAGGGCCTCTTGATGAATTATGCAATGCAATGTAGGTACGTTAATTTTGTTTTGCTTTAGAAGTCCAACAAAACCAGTATTTGAACCAATAAAAGCTTTGCAACCATCAGTACACACTGCAGACAACTTTCCAAAACCACCTACTTCATCTACGGCACTATGAACTGCAGAAAATATGTCTGTCCCTCTACAAGTGTCATGCAAAGAGCAAACTTTCAACAAGTCTTCAATAACAGTAAAATCCTCCTGGATAACTTTAACAAAAATAAGAAGCTGGCAAGTGTCAGTGATGTCAGTACTTTCATCAATCGCGAGCGAAAAATATGAGCAGTTTTCAATACAAGATTTTAAACTTTGAGACAGTTGCAGACTGATGTCTTCTGTTCTTCTGGCTACAGTTTGTTTTGAAAGAGGCACAGATTCAAATTCTTTGGCTATTTTTTCTTGACCGAATGCCTTTGCCATTTGAATCGCACATTTCTTCACAAAATTTCCGTCAGTAAAGGGTTTTTTAGATTTTGCAAGCTCATAGGTAACTGTATATGATGTAATGATCGATGACTCTTTAATTTTATTGCCCTTTGTATACATACTTTGCTGTTGATTCAACTTTGTCTTCAGCTGTTCAACCAAAAGCTTCATAGCTTCAATGCTGTTTCTCATACATGTTTTGATGATGTGTGGCATATAGTGCCGTTTTAAATTATATTCCTTCAAAACGGCTAACACTTGAACGCAAATTAAGCACTGAGGTTTACTATCCTTATTGAAGATGAACAAATAATCTAATTCCCATTCAGGTTTAAATATGCGATTTTCACAATCAACTTTTCTACGTTTTAACATGATTTAATACAAAATCTCACATCAAAGTTAAAAGTCACAGAATGTTGGTCCACTATCGAAAATAAGTCCAGATTTGACAGTTATACACAGACTTGTGTTTGACAATGAAATCAAAAGATTGTGACCAAATAAACACGTTGCAATCATTTTATGGACAAGACAAGACGATGGGATCAAAGGGAATGAAGGCGAACAGTGAAACATTTTGAATGTAACTTCAAAGACAGAATTAGAGCTACGAAGTCCCCTCACCCCTGTCCCTCCCAACCTCATTAACCCCTTACCGCGAAATGAAAGAGCCACCACAAGTCCAGACGACAAATGTTGAGCCAAAGATCTGACGCTATCACCGCACTGACAATAAAGCAACTTTGCGGTACCAACTCGAAGCAAAGACTTTGAATATTGTCGGCACCATTAGTTGTGCAGTGTGTGTGTGTGTGTGCGTGTGTGTGTGTGTTATTTGAAATTATGTTGCCAATCTAGCTGTTGCGAGAAATTGACAGAGATTTTCAAATTGTGTATTCTTGAACGATAGAAGAGTTAACTCCGACACGGATTAAAACCAGGAGAAATCCGCTATTAGGGGTAAAAAATGAAGTAAGTCCGTGGAGCTTCGCGGGCCAAGAAAACTAGGCTGGCGGGCCGGATCCGGCCCGCGGGCCGCCATTTGGCCACCCCTGGTCTAGAGTGTACCATCAATATAATGCAGATATTAATAACGTAATTCTACTGTCTAGAGTGTACCATCAACATAATGCAGATATTAATAGCGTAATTCTACTGTCTAGAGTGTATCATCAACATAATGCAGATATTAATAACGCAATTCTACTGTCTAGAGTGTACCATCAACATAATGCAGATATTAATAACGTAATTCCACTGTATAGAGTGTACCATCAACATAATGCAGATACTAATAACGTGACTCTACTGTCTTGAGTGTATCATCAACATAATGCACAAACTAATAACGTGATTCTACTGTCTAGCAATAGGAAACTCTTAATACAGAGCTTCGCAGGAGGAGGCATTCTGATCATCAGAATCTACACCACCCCTTCGAGCAAGTGTTTCAGCCCTTTAGTTTTAAGACACTCTTAGGGAGGTGTGCTTCCGGGTCATGTCTCCGAAAGTTGGCTACCATGGAACGCCATTCCGCTCTGTCTATTGCTTTGATGGTGCATCATAGCATACTGACTTGTTCATCTTTTGATGTTACTAGTCCATGTTGGTCTTGGTCTGCTTCTGCATCTTTTACCTTGTATTTTTCCTTCCAAGATTACTTTTAGTAGGCTGTTGTGTCTTTTTAGATGCCCCAAAAATCTCATTTGTCTTGTTTGAATTGTGTTTAGTAGTTCTCTTTTCATTTTTAATTGTTTTAAAACTTCGTTTGATTTCTTTTCTTTCCATCCAACTTCTACACATCCACATTTCAAAGGCTTCAATTTTCTGTTCTGTTCTCTTTTCTAATGTCCATGTTTCTAAATCATACAGGAATGTTGAGAAGCCATAACATTTTGCTAAGGTTTAGACCTGGTGTTATTTGTTTTGTTGTTAGTATATTTTTCAAGGCATTAAAATTACTTTTTGCCATTTCTCTCTCTCTCTCTCTCTCTCTCTCTCTCTCTCTCTCTCTGTGTGTGTGTGATCAGGACTCAATCAGAGTAGGATTCCAGACTCTCACATGAAGTCAGCTGTCAGGTTAAGTGTGTTGATCGCCCCCACAGACAGAACATCACAATTAGAGTCTGCCAGATCCACTATGATTGAACACCCGTTAAAACGTTGCATTGTGTTCTGCGCCAGTGGCCCAGTGCATCCGATTTCAGCCAGCATTTTATTCAGGTTTGCATTCCTTAGCCTTTGATTGTCCCCAATCTTCCTGCAAGGCAGCAGATGATCTTTTCTGTAGGGGGATTCTGCCCTTAGATGGTAGGCCCTCCCAGGTTTACGAGCACCATCTGTCCGAGTCACTAGAGGTGACTAACACAGACACGGACACACAAAGATATGAGATGTGACCAACACAGACATGCACACAGCGATACGAGGCATGACTAACACTGACACACATCAAGATATATGACACATGACTAACATAAACATGCACATAAAGATATGAGATATGACTGTCATAGACATGCACACACAAAAATATGACACATGCCTAACATAGACATGCACACAAAGATATGTGATATGACCAACATAGACATGCACACACAAAGATATGAGAAGTGACTAACATAGCCATGCACACACAAGGATATGAGATGTGACATACACAGACATGCACATACAAAGATATGAGATGGGACTAACATAAACATGCACACAAAAATATGAGATATCTAACCCAAACATGCACACACAAAGATATGACACATGACTAACACAGATACACGCTAAGATATGAGATATGACTAAACACATACGCACATAAAGATATGAGACATGATTAACACGGACACACCAAGATATGAGATATGACTAACATGACACACACCAAGATATGAGCCATGGCCAGCACACACACACAAGCTAAGATATGAGCCATGGCCAGCACACACACACAAGCTAAGACATGAGCCATGGCCAGCACACACACAAGCTAAGATATGAGCCATGGCCAGCACACACACACACACACAAGCTAAGATATGAGCCATTTGTATTCCTTTATTTCGGTTGTACATTTTCCATCACTGGTTATAATATGTCCAAGGTAGTTGTAGTTCTGAACTGTCTCCAGGTCTGTTCCTTCTATTTTGATATCCACTTGTTGGTTTGGAGTATCTTATTTGTTTATGATCATAGTTTTAGTCGTTTTGATATTCATATCTAATCCATACGTTTTGCTTATCATGTTCATTTCATTAAGTAATTGTTGTAGATCTTTAGGATTTTCTGCTAGTAATATAGTATCATCAGCATATCTTAGGTTATTGATTATCTTTCCATTAATGTTTAGACCTGGCATCTCTGTGATGTTTTTTTTTTTAATGATTTGCTCAGTGTAAAGATTGAACAAGCTTGGTGATAGGATGCATCCCTGTCTTACTCCTCTTTTTATATTATTGGATGTAGAGTTATCTTCGTTATATTTTATTATTGCTGTTTGCTCCCAGTATAAGCTACATATTAGTCATATGTCCGTGTCATCTAAATGTATCTCTTTATAACATAATCCAGATGTTAATAATATAATCGCTATATCTAGAGTGAGTCTCCTGGCCAGCACATACAAACGGACCACAATTTTTGCCAACAATCTGCCTGGCCTTCCTGGCAACATTCGACGCTCTGCCCGGGGCACCTTCTGGGTGGCCTTGTCCTTGATTCGTCACAGAGGCATCCGTAACTCTATGGATATGTTCTCCAACAATCCTGCGGCAAGACTGCAGACTGTCAGGGTATGTATCATTCAGGCATTCCTGTGCTGAATCGGTCTTCATAATAATAAACCTCAACCAAAAGAAATCTTAGAATATAACACAAATGTATTGTGTTATAGACGTTGCTAGTTAGTTTACTTACTAAGGTAGTTAGCTAGTTGGTTAGTTAATTGGGTTAGATTAATTTAGTTTAGTTTCTAGTTAATTAGTTATTTACTTAAATAGTTCACTAGCTGGCTAACTATTTAGTTGATTAGCTAGCTAAATAATTAGTTTGTAAGTTAGTTAGCTAGTTATTTAGTTAGCTACCTGTATTTTATTAGTTAGCTAATTAGTTATTTAATTATAAGCTAGTCATTTAGTTCGTTAGTTATTTAGTTAAGCAAGCTAGTCAGTCAGCTAGTTTGTTAGTCAGTCAATTGGTTAGTCAGTAAGTTAGTGAATTAGCTAGTTAGTTATTTAGTTAGTTTATTTAGTTAGTTCGCTAGCTAGCTACTTAGTTCGCTAGCTAGTTATTTAGTTAGTTATTTAGTTAGTTAGTTAGTTAGTTAGTTAGTTAGTTAGTTAGTTAGTTAGTTAGTTAGTTAGTTAGTTAGTTAGTTAGTTAGTTAGTTAGTTAGTTAGTTAGTTAGTTAGTTAGTTAGTTAGTTAGTTAGTTCGCTAGCTAGTTAGTCGACAGATCACCTTCACAGCACATCAAACAACTCCATAAAATCCCGGATCTCCTC
This sequence comes from Megaustenia siamemsis, assembly GCA_032433765.1. NCBI lineage: Eukaryota > Metazoa > Mollusca > Gastropoda > Stylommatophora > Ariophantidae > Megaustenia > Megaustenia siamemsis. The sequence continues at coordinate 10,711,420 of JAVIAB010000107.1, read as the reverse complement.
CCCAGTACATCCCCCAGAGTATAGCATCTGCCGATCCCAGCCCTCTATTACTTTGCCTGTTTTCTTGGCACCTCACATACCGATTTAGTCTGGCTTAATCCCTTAAATGTAAAAGCAATATATGGAAACCAATATCAATACAGCCCGTTCATAAATCCCATGAACACGTATCTTTTATATTTGCGTGAAAACTACCTGTTACATCGCGGTGATGGTTTGCATAATATTATAATACGGCCTTGAAAGACAGTTGGTGACAAGCAATCATGATAAGTCTGTAGTTTGATAAAAATGTTAATGTCTTATGCTGGATGCTGCTTTGCTGAACAGCTTCTCTTTTGGCTGAATCTGCCAATATTGGATAGACAGATCCATTCGCAGAACGAGAAAGATGTGTTCGTCCTGCCTAGCATCGTCTCCTTTCTCCTGCACATTTTGCCTTCTGAATTTGATATCAGCACTGTCTCCAAAGTTGCTGTGCCATTTTTTGTATTTTTATTCTCCATGTGCTACGATCTTCAGTGAGATCCTCCCAGTTTCTTTCACTGATAGAGAATTCCCCCAAGGAAGCCCTCCAAACATCCTTATATCTCAGCACTTGTCCACGCTTTGGCTTCTTTCCGTCCTTAAGTTCGACAGACAATATTTGTTCGGGAATACTAACAGCAACCCTAGAATATCCATGACGCCAAAATATTGCTATTCTTGATTCCATATACACAACAATTGTGCACATCGGCGAATTCGTTTAATCTTTTAGAACCATCACTGCTTCCGGTAGGGAGCCGCTCAGTGGTTAGTGAACTGGACTACAAAGGACAAGAGGTAGGGTTCAATCCCAACCGATGGCTTTCGGGTTCACCCAGCCTTAAATTGGTACCGGATTTTTTTTCTGGGAAAAGTAAAACGGCACGGGCGTAATACCGATCGCATTACCCCAAAAATCATGTGCCGAAGGTTTGTAAAATGTATGGTCACTAACACCATATTCCCTATACGCCACTTGGCGTGACGGGGGCACTTTACTTTTTATTAATAGCAACCCTAGAATATCCATGACTCAAAAATATTGCTATTCTTGATTCCATATATATAACAAATTGTGCACATCGGCGAATTCGTTTGATCCTTAAGGATCGTCACTGCTTTCGGCATGTATTTGATGAGCTGGACTGGGAACTGTTCTCTTCTGCTCACCGTCTACTGGTTGCCGTTCTTTAGAACAGGGGTGGTGAGCATTGTACCAGGTTTCGTGGAAGTGTCGATATCGTAAAACTGTAACCTTCTGCATAGTTATAGATTGGCAATTCGAACACATGATGATGATGTTGATATAAATGTCAATTTTTAGAAGCCAGCATTATACTACAATCACAATAATTTCAAAGTAATAACTGGACACGCCTTTAACATGAATGGCTGCGATGCATAATAACGTAGCTTGTTGACCGGTTTCAACTGAAAGTCGATTTGGTGCTCGGGAAATTCAACAGTTTGTATTTCTTCAGCCTATTTCAATGTGAAATCAAAACTATATTTAGAACAAGACTATTGAGTACCGTAATTTTGCTAAAATTATGTCCAATTGCGTGAGATTGATTTTAATATACCCTAAAGAAGAAATATCGCAAACTAGATCAAATGTCTAAAAACAAAAACAAAAAATTATATAATGTCATGTATATTCTAAGGCTGCATGCACAAAATCACTGCGATCAAAAAGATAGTTCTCACGCAAATCGAAAGCAAACGTGTTCATGAATTTATGAACGGACAATAAGTACACAAACAAAGCTCAAGATTGTCAAATCAAATGTACGAAGGGAGGTCAAAAAGTAATGCACACCAATTTTTTTCTCGGAAACTATTCGGGCAAAATGTGTGAAATTTTCACAGATTGTAGCTGAACATCCCCTTTACACTACCTATTTGTCAACATAATCTCCGTCCAAGCGTATTGCCTTACGCCAACGCGAAACTAGGTCATGAATGCCTCGTTTGTACCAAGTTTTGTCCTGCTCGCGTAGCCATTTTTTAACTGCACGGATCACACCCTCATCATTGTCAAAGTGTGTCCCACGCAGGAATTTTTTGAGTGGTCCAAACAGATGGAAATCTGAGGGAGCCAGATCAGGGCTGTAAGGAGGATGGGGCAGTACAGTCCAACAAAATTTGTTGATTGCTTCCCATGTTACCAGACTTGTGTGAGAGCGTGCATTGTCATGTTGAAGCAAGAAATCTGCAGATGGCTTATTAGGCCGAACTCTGTGGAACCGATTTTTGAGTTTTGTCAGTGTATTGATGTAAGCTGTCGAGTTGATTGTCTCACCTCTTGTCATTACATCAACAAGAATCACACCATCGATGTCCCAGAAGACAGTGATCATCACCTTTCCGGCTGATGGAGATGTTTTGAATTTTTTCTTTTTGGTGACTGCGGATGATGCCATTCCATCGACTGCATTTTTGTTTCAGGCTCATAATAATGTGCCCACGTTTCGTCACCGGTAACAATTTTTGACAGAAACATTTCTCCTTCAACACAGAAACGCTCCAACAATTCAGAACAGAATGTTTTCATTTGAACTCTTTGATCATTTGTTAGGCACCGAGGAACCCATCGAGCGCAAATCTTTGAATATCCGAGAATTTTAAAAATTGCGATTGCACTTCCCTTGCTGACGGTAAGCTGCAATGCCAATTGCTGACTAGTGATACGCCTATCCTTACGAATAATGGCATCAGCCCGGTTTAACATGTCTGTGCTGGTAGCCGAGGCAACACGTCCAGAACGCGGTAAATCATGCAGCTCCACTCGTACACTTTCTGCAGCTTTAATTCTCTGAACCCAGCGACTAACTGTGCTCCTATCGACTGCAGAACATTTGTACACTGCACACAGTCGTTTATGAATGTTTGCCACAGTTTCTTTTTCCGCAACCAGAAATTCTATGACAATTCGCTGTTTGTAACGGACATTGTTGACAAGCTCCATTTTAACGGTTCATAGATTGCGTAATATTTATGAAAATGCTGTGCAATTTGGTACACGTAATTGGAAAATATCATATTCCAAGTGTGCAAAATTTCATATTCCTATCTTTATTATTAGCCGAGAAAAAAATTGGTGTGCATTACTTTTTGACCTCCCTTCGTATTATCCACCCCTGCTTATGCATTTGAGAGTAGGAAAACAACTAAAGAAGTAGAAAATAAACTGGATCGTTTGAAAAAAAAATGCCTCATGAAAATACTTCGCATAACATGGAGTTCAAAACTAGTATAGAAATAAAAGAAGTGACAAAGCATTAACAAATATTAACCATAATGAAGAGATGAAGGTGGTCTTGTGTTGGCCATGTGATGAGAAGAGACAACAAGCGAATCTGAAAGCAGGCCCTTAAATGGTAACCAGAGAGTAAAAGAAAAATAGGCCGACTAGAGGAATACTAAAAAGAACACCGGGGCGAGAGGTAACAATAGAAGGCATCAACTCCCCTGCCAACCTTGAGAGAATCACTCAAAAGACAGAACTAGGGCGAGAAACAATGATATTTCTATGGACATCTATAATAAAGATACCGGAACATGGAGAGTCGAGAATTGCTGTCACATATGTCATCGTCGGATAGAAGGGCAAGAGGCAGGCAGGCAGGCAGGCAGACGGACGGGCAGATAGATCGACTGATGAATGCATATCAATGGCGGAGCGGGTGGGTGGACAGGTAGGTAGATAGTTGTGTAGGTGGGTAGGTAGATAATTGGGTGGGTAGGTAGGTAGGTAGATAGGTGGGTGAATATGTATGTATCTAAGTATCTAGGTAGGTAGGTAGGTAGGTAGGTAGGTAGGTAGGTAGGTAGGTAGGTAGGTAGGTAGGTAGGTAGGTAGGGAGAGAGGGAGCTCCTCTTAAGTAGGTAATTGATAGGTAGGTGGGTAGGTAGGTAAGCAGGCGGGCAGGCAGGCGGGCGGACGGGCAGGCAGGTAGATAGGTAGGTGACTAAATAGATAAACAAAATCCATTTTGAATCTTTTTGCAGTTTATTCAAGTTTATCGATTCACTATTATCGTGTTGCTTTCCAACCAGACTGTGAACCAAAACACAATCAGGTCGTACTACCCGAAATATGGCATGGCCGTTGAAATAGATTCAACAGGTAAAATCATTGGAAGTCTTCACGATCCATCTGGTGAGTAACGTTGTCATCCACTACTTCAAATAGTTTTTAACCCCCATAGTTTCAATGTTTGTTTTACATAAACGTCTGTCCAAGATAATAGATCAAGTTTATTTCACATATACGTCTGTCCAAAACTATAGATCAAGTTTATTTCACATATACGTCTGTTCAAAACTATAGATCAAGTTTATTTCACATATACGTCTGTCCAAAACTATAGATCAAGTTTATTTCACATATACGTCTCTCCAAAACTATAGATCAAGTTTATTTCACATATACGTCTGTCCAAAACTATAGATCAAGTTTATTTCACATATACGTCTGTCCAAGACTATAGATCAAGTGTATTTCACATATACGACTTTCCAAGACTATAAATCAAGCTTGTTTTACATATACGTCTGTCCAAGACTATAGATCAAGTTTATTTCACATATACGTCTGTCCAAAAATTATAGATCAAGTTTATTTCACATATACGACTGTCCAAGACTATAAATCAAGCTTGTTTTACATATATGTCTGTCCAAGACTATAAATCAAGTTAGTTTTACATATAAGTCTATCAACGACTATAAATCAACAAGCTGCTTATCATATAAAATCTAAATCATCTCTGAATGACTTCTCCATCTGTGAAAATGACTGGGAACATCTGGCAAGTGATCGCACATCATGGAGAGCATGTATAGGGAATGGTATAACATCATTTGAGACTGTACTAATGCAAAACCTAGAAGAGAAAAGGCTCATGAAAAAGGATGGAAAACCCTGTGGATCCGTTGGCCTGACTTGTTCATTCTGTGGCCGTGTGTGTTTGTCAAACATTGGTAGAATCAGCCACGAGAGAAACTGTTCGACAAAAACAAAACTTCAAAAATATACACAATAGCCTCCACTAGACCGTCTGACAAATGAAAAGGGCCGTATATTATCATATTACGTTTATAGGCGATTATAAATCATTAAGCTGTTTTACACATACATGTGTTCCTTATAGTAAGTTAATTATTTGTTTTACCCATGCGACTGCCCTCGATGCGAAAACAGACAATCTATTTTGTTGAATGTCACACAAGGTTGGGGAATTCCCGTTCTGCAGAATGAAAATATTGAGTGAAATGTCTGCCTGAAGTTGGAGCTTAGCTTGACCAGGACGAAGAAGTTACTGGACGCGTTTGAGAAGTCGATGATGTGCATGAGGTAGACAAGAAACATGAACAAATTGTTGTACTTTTTGAGGATATAAAAATCTGGATTGAGAAGAGTTGCGATGTAGAGCGGTATTCGAGGCAATATGTTGATCATACACATCGCAATAATAACTAATATTGTTCTAATTGCTCGCTTTTCACGAAGAGGAATATTCCTTCCGGGTTTCATACTATTTTTGGCGCCAAATTGTGTGTTTTTGATTCTGTAAAATGAAGTTGTGTGTTTTTTAAGATGGATTACAGTAATGGCTGACGTCACACAAAGTGCCGAGAAGGTAACAACGGGTACAAATAGACCAGTGTACTTGTAGTAAATCATGATGGTTGTTTCGTGGGCGTAGTAGAAGCTGTTGTAGCTGTAGATCGCAATGGTAGTGTTGTAGTTGGAGTCGTAGACGTAATCCACGTCGAAGATGAAGAACATGACAGAAAACGCCCCGAAAACTAAGATGGAGATGAGTGAATCAACAATTAACGTAAACTTTGTGGAAAATACAAATTTGACTTTCAGAGGCGCAACAACGCTCAAACAGCGCTCTATGCCTACATACGTGGACAGCGCGTATGAAACGTAACCGGAGAACAAGGGCAGATAAATTATGGCTGGAAATGTCATATTGCGCCACGATATTCCCATGGCCGGGCAGGTCAGTTGTACAGGACCATACAATCTGTGGATGACACTGCTTAAGCATTTAATCAAGTCCCATATTGTGATTGCCATTAAGGAGATGTTCACGCCATCTTGAAAGCCTTGTTTTGAGAAGATTATAACGTTGACGATGTTAGTGATGACACCTATAAGGGAGATTATCAACACAGTCCACAAGTCAACGATTGTCTGAGTGTAAAGATATAGCTCGTTGCTGATTATCTCCTCCGCGTTGGATGTTGACGTGGTAAGTACTGATGATGTTAAATTCTCCTGGCTTGTAACTTCCGTCATTCAGCTATCAGATTCTTCCGTAATGAAAACTACTGAAACGTCATCACCAGTTGTAACTGCAGTAGAAGACACAATCAATAAAATAGACTTATTTTTAAAAATATTAATTACAAGCAATTTGTCGTCACAGTACACACAATTAATATTCTTTTTTCTGCGATCATGACGTCATTCAGACTAGGATTCCGGACTCTCTTATGAAGGCAGCTGTCTGTTTCAGTGATTCGGTTGCCCTTACATTTTCTCTTCCAGGGAGGTGGGTGTGGGCCACTTTGTCCTCCTCAGGTCTGTGTACTAGGGGCAATCCTGTAGAGCGTGCTTTGTTGTCATGTTATCCTGGGTACAGTGACATTGGCTGGTAGTTCCTATTTTGAGTTTGGTGAACATGTGGTTTCTCGTTCTGTTGTGGCCAGTACGTAGGCGAAGTATGATGATTTGATCTTTCCTTGATAGTCGGAGGTATCCGTCCCTCTTGTTATACTTTGGATATTCTTGTTTCTATTTTTCAAGATCTGGCCTTTAATGGAGGATTTGGCTTCATCGTAGCTGACCAGATGGTTCTCTTGTGGTAATCTTCCTCCCTCCTTAGCTAGTTTATCTGCGCATTCGTTTTCTTGTATATTATAGTCTGATGGTATCCACTGGATGGCACTCCCTGCAAGTTAAAAGAATATAAATATATTTTTCATATGCGAAATATGTTTACTATTTTATACATTATTTTGTATCCATAGTAAAATTCTGGAAAATAAATGTCTTCGGGGAATTTAAAATAAAAGTTGGAGAGAATACACTTCAAACGAGCTGATAAGAGATGAAACTAAACAGGAATTTGTGTCGAGCTTTACAAGAAGAAGGCGGTAGACATTCTTCGGTCATGTGCTCAGAAGAAAAAAAATACTTCTCCATCAGGCATTCATATGGAAACCACCTGGTAAAAGAAATCAAGGACGACGTAGAGAATGGCTGCGCACAACAATTACTAGGAAAGGTTCAACCATTGGATTAAGAAACAACCCAGAACTACAAGAACTAGAAGCAAATCATCAATATGACTTTCGCCCTATGTGCCCTCTTCGGCCCGAGAGGAGAAAGCAAAGAATTGTAAACAGGTAGAAAAGCGGTGCTGAATGAGCAGACAGTTATCGCCCGTAGTGGTTCTCTAAATGTGTTGTGTCGTTTACTTGGTGGCATCAACTTGTTCTTATGTGTACCGCAAGCTCTGACATAATGTCTGTTTGCAATGATATACTTTAGATCAACGCCCACAAGGGGGCACTGACTTTCACTCACCACTCACTAGGTGTCGCTGATTCCTCCTCACCGCCTACTAGGTGTAATTAACGCCCACTAGATGTAATTATCTGGTGTTTGCAATACCGACGGGTCAAAGAAATGAAGTTCCCAGTTCGACCTATCTTTATCACCTATTATTAGTTTCTGATCCACTCCTTCCCGCCGAACTACGCCATGCCAAAGCAGCTTGTATGTGAGTCTATATAAAAGAACGTTGCAATTACAAACCATTTTAGACTGTTCCCACCACGAAGAGGACATCAGTACACTTTAGAGTTCTTCAATGCAGCAGGAGGTCGACGCCTGGTGGCCATGACCCAGGCGGGCCCATCTCCCTTAGAATGTCAAGAAGCTAAATGGCCGAAACACTTGCTCGACAGGTGTCTGCTTCTGAAGATCAGATTGTCTCCAACTGCGAAGCTCTGTATGAAGAGTTTCCTATCACATTAACACCCACTAGGTGTCACTGATTCCTACTCACCGTCCATTGGATACCATTAACCCCCTAGGTATAGTTAACTCCCAATCAAAATAAAAAAGAAGGGAAGAAAAGAAAAGTATAAAAAAGACATTTATAAAAATGTGCTTTAACTCTTTCTGACCGGAGCTTTCTATCAATGGAAGAGATTTCAGAGACGAAATTTTTCATGGTTTTAAGAATCAATCTACATATTTGTACTAATCTGAAACTTAACGTATTATGTATGAATTTTTAGATAATTAAACAAGGAATTAGATTTCACCAATACCAAGATAATACGAGACATGTAAAAAGAATATGGTTTGATAACGGTTCACACTAATCACATTGAGAGTGGTGCACTATACGGCGAAACGTGCGCGTTCGAAATCGGCGTGACGGACAGTGCGGCGAAACACACAGAAAAAAAGTTTTTAAAAATCACAGCAAACTGCTTAAAAATGAAAAAGTCACCAGGCAATGATGGAGTGTCCAATGAAATGACTAAGAACTTGGGAACTGCAGCTAAAGCAAAACTACTGCAGATCTACAACATTTGCTGGATCACAGGTAGAGTGCCACAGGCATGGAGAGAAGCAATTATGATACCATTACTAAAGCCAGGAAAAGATGGTTCAATGACATCCAGCTATAGACCAATCAGCCTTACAAGCTGTTTGTGTAAAACAATGGAACGTGTAATCAATCTCAGACTGCAGTGGTACCTGGAAAGTGAAAATCTCCTTGTCCCACAACAAGCAGGCTTTAGACAGTGTTACTCTACCGAAGATCAAGCAACCTATCTTTCCCAGGAAATTGAAGATGCGTTTCAAGAAAAGAAACTGGTACTAGCAGCATGGATAGACCTAAAGAAAGCATTTGATAAGGTATGGAAGGAAGGGCTTTTGAAGAAACTGAGAAATTATGGAGTAAATGGCAGGATGTACAAATGGGTCAAAGCATACCCGCATAACAGGAGAGCCAGAGTGCAACTGGATGGTCTTAAGAGTAAGAAGGTCTTATTGCGCCAGGGCGTTCCACAAGGAGGGGTACTATCTCCAACACTTTTTCTGATCTACATCAACGACCTAGTTACTGAACTACCACATGGCATCAAAGTGGCAATGTATGCAGATGACTTGGTAATGTGGTGCACAGAGGAGTATGCAACAGTGGCCTCCAAATTGCTACAAAGAGCTATGAATGCACTGAATTCATGGACAAATAGATGGTGTATCAGCATCAATACAGACAAATGCAGTACTACACTTTTCACACTCTCCCCAAAACAAAAAGCAGGAGCCATCTACATAAACAATGAGCCTGTGAAAGAAGACATACAAGCTACATATCTCGGAGTTACATTTGATAACAAACTATCTTGGAAACAGCAGATAAATAAGGCAACCCAAAAAGCAAGGAGGAAATTGGCTATTCTAAGAAAGTTGTGTGGAACCACATGGGGTGCGAGTGGGAAAATACTCAGTAAAGTTTACCAACAGAGTATACGCCCACATTTAGAATATGGATCATCCGCATGGTGCTCAGCATCAAACACCACATTGCAAGAACTGGATAAAGTACAAAACCAGGCACTTAGGGTCATCACAGGAGCAATGAAATCAACACCTATATTGGAGATGGAGAAATTGTGGAGGATACCAGCACTGAGAGAACGGAGAGACACAAAGGTGCTGATACAGGCAGAAAAATTTGCATGCATGCCGAGACATCCAATGAAGGACAGATTCCAAAATCTTGCATTGGGACGACTTAAGAGAAGCAGCTTTATCCACCAAGCCAAGCGTATTAGTAGACAAACACCAGACATGCCAAGAGTTGTTAAACCCCTTCTGCCCATACCAGAACAGACTCCCTGGACAGAGGAATCAGGACTATCAATAGAAATACGGACAGAAGTGAAAGGAATAGTTGACAAAGAGGAACAAAATAGTCTACAGCGAAAAACAATAACTCTCAGTTTCCTGGATGAAGAATACCCACAAGACCTATGGATCCGTGAGTACACAGATGGATCAGCACAGAATGCAGTAAAGAATGGGGGAGCAGGTGCATATATAGAGTACCCAAATAACACTAGGGATATGAATAAAATAGCAACAGGGAAATATTGTCACAATTATGATGCAGAAATACAAGCAATAAAGTTGGCAATAGAAAAACTGCTGAACAGTAATCTTAGCCCACAGCCTGTAGTGTTTTTGACAGATGCAAGATCAGTACTCCAGGCACTACAATCCAGAAAATTACCACATCTGCAGACCTTATTGACTGAACTCTGCAAGCACCACAGGGTTGCCCTGCAGTGGATCCCGTCTCACTGTGGAATACCAGGAAATGAGAAAGCAGATCAGTTGGCAAAGGAAGGTTCAACAGGCACACAACTAGATACACCAGTTACATACCATCATAAGAAACAGATAATCAAATCAATCAGAGGACCACAAGCCCCAAATCAGGATGCCTTTCATAATATGAATAGATATGAACAAGTTATCATTATACGCCTAAGAACAGGACACAATCGACTCCATAGTCACATGTATACAAAATTCAAGATCGGCACATCAACTACTTGTACATGTGGACAGGCACCCCAGACTGCTGAACACATACTTCAAGACTGCACTGAATATGGTAGACTGAGGAAAATCCATTGGCCCATAGATACAACACTACAGACAAAACTATATGGGCCACTGCAAGAATTACAAAAGACAGTAAAATTTAAACAGGAAATGACATTGCAGATATAGACAATACTTCAGGCGAACGAAAGATAGATAGATAGACAGCAAACTGCATCTTGTACGATGTTTCCTGGTCTAATCTCTGACTGTGGGTAGTAGACTCGATTGTAAACTTTCCTGCAGGCTATAGTGCCAATCATTATACTCAAAACGTTTAACGAACTGCAAGGCTCAGAGCGGACCAGAACGCAGACTTCTGAGAGTTAATATCCAGCTGGACCCGCACTCTAGAGTGTTAATATGTTAAAGAGTTGTAACACTTGCTCGACGGGAGAACGACTTCTGATGATCAGATTGCCTTCCGTTGCAAGGCTCTGTATAGGTTTTTATTAAATCATCATTACAACTGATATATAAGTACTTAGAGACAAATAATAATAAATGAATACTAGTATAGAGGGAAACTTCCGAGACGACAGATCAGCGAATCATTTCAGGGGAAGATGTATGTTTACAACACTCGGAAAAAAATTAGAAACAATCAACAAGAGAAAAAACAACAAAGAACAATAGATGGGCTGAAGCAGGATCGACCCGTACTCCTCGGCACAGCGCCTTGCCACGAGAAACCAAACGCGAGAGCACACGGCCAGCTGAGCTATCTAAAAAAGATAACTATCATTGGCGATGTCTTTTCTATTGTTGATTATGATTTTGTTCCCAGTGCTGTAAACATACTTCTTCCGGTGAAATAATTTGCTATAAGTACTTACCAGGGTGTGGCTATAAGTACTTACCAGGGTGTGGCTATAAGTACTTACCAGGGTGTGGCTATAAGTACTTACCAGGGTGTGGCTATAAGTACTTACCAGGGTGTGGCTATAAGTACTTACCAGGGTGTGGTTATAAGTACTTACCAGGGTGTGGTTATAAGTACTTACCAGGGTGTGGTTATAAGTACTTACCAGGGTGTGGCTATAAGTACTTACCAGGGTGTGGTTATAAGTACTTACCAGGGTGTGGCTATAAGTACTTACCTGGGTGTGGCTATAAGTACTTACCAGGGTGTGGCTATAAGTACTTACCAGGGTGTGGCTATAAGCACTTACCAGGGTGTGGCTATAAGTACTTACCAGGGTGTGGCTATAAGTACTTACCAGGGTGTGATGTGAACCACAATAAATATTAACCACCGAGAACAGAAAGCACAGACTACAAAATCAGTGACAAATCGTTTTGCAAGACTGAGATGGAATGTGTCCACTCCCTGCACTATAATGCCGTATTCTTGTTAAATCACTGACAGTGGTTCTCGTGTTTATACTTCAGCAGCCCATTTTATAATACCAGAGATCTCTTTAAAAAATAAAACTATGAGACTTCTTCTCCTTTCTTCCACTTCTTCTTTCGTCCACTTCTCCACTTCTTCTTTCTTCCACTTCTTCTTTCTTCCGCTTCTTCTTTCTTCCACTTCTTCTTTCTTCCACTTCTTCTTTCTTCCACTTCTTCTTTCCTCCACTTCTCCACTTCTTCTTTCCTCCACTTCTTTTTTCTACCATTTCTTCTTTCTTCCACTTCTTCTTTATTTCACTTCTCCACTTCTTCTTTCTTCCACTTCTTCTTTCTTCCACTTCTCCACTTCTTCTTTCTTCCACTTTTTCTTTCTACCACTTCTTCTTTCTACCACTTCTTCTTTCTTCCACT